>MJUU01002416.1:582-34708 GCA_002080025.1 Modiolus philippinarum
AAGAAGATAAATTGTTCAGCTCAATATGGCCGACAAAATGGGGTCAAGGTCAAAGGTCAAGGTCCTTAGCAACAACGTTATTTGCCATAAAATTCCTTAGCAACCAAAGGCAAAAAGTTTCGTAATGTTGTAAAGAGGAAATGAGTCCAAAATTTTTGGACCAACCGCTATGGACCTAGGGTCTGTAAACTGTTTTTCGGGGTCCGAATATCTCAGAAACAGTAAGAGATAGACAGAAACTTAAAAAGCAAAAATGTTCAGTTTAATATGACCTATAAAATGACATCATGGAAAAAATTCCAAGTCCTTAGCAACATAATGAAATCCTTAGCAACCATATATTTTTATAGTATATCTTGGAAACTGTGATAGATAGTTGATAACATGTAATAAATAAAATGTGTATTTTATCAAGATCTACATTTAATATATTGGGTCAAAAATTATTGGACCAAGCGTTATGGACTAAGGATACGAAAACTGTTTTCCGGGTCCAAAATTGAGGTTTCTTGCTTATATCTCAAAAACTGTAAGAGATAGAAAAAAAACTTTGAATTGCGAAAATGTTCGGCTTTATATTACCTACAATATCACATTAAAATCAAAGTTCAAAGTCCTTAGCAACACAATGAAATCCTTAGCAACCATATATTTTTTTCGTGATAAATGATTTAACCCGTAAACCGAAAGAGATGGCTAATGATATGTTATGGGGAAAATGTTCAGTTTTACAAAATACAACTTTGTTAACAATTTAAATTTTTTTGTTCAATGATTTAACTCATAAACTGTAAGAGATGGCTAATGACATGTAATGAAGAAAATTTTTCTTGTTTCATCAAGCAAAAACACTTATTACGAGACTTTGCTAAACAATTTTCTTCGGGTAGACCTACATTTGTTCTCTGAACAAATGACTTATATTTGTTACTCCTTATTTGGTCTCCAACTTTTATTTGTCTTGAAAACTTATTGTACAGAGTATATAACCTGTATAAATCTTGTAAATGTCAAAATCAACGTTACTATTTTTCACCAAAATAAGGAAACCAGAAAATTTCGAGTGAGCTAACATGATCTGTCAATCGGAAAGGGCGGGATTATAAAAAGAGGTAGATTTACCAAAAATAGAAAAGCAACCAATGATATTTAGACCCTATCAGCTAGATTGAAGATTGGAGTATTTTTCAAATATGAAATAAGTGTCGACTTAAGGAAATTCTTTTTTTATTGTCAAAATTATGATAATAATAAAACTTTTTACCTGCTGTTCAAGAAAAAATATTGAAAATTAGGCATAATTTTATATACAGCAACAATCAGCATACATTGGCCTGGAAGAAGTTGTCTGCAACAACATATCATTTACTTAAGAATTGAATGCATTATTTTGAAGTTTCACTGGGGTATGAAAGTGTTGACCGAACCACATTTTTGATGAAGCGCGGTAGCGCTTCATGTTGAAATGTGCACCCGGTCAACACTTTCATAATCCCTATGAAACTTTAAAACAATGCATTCAATTCTTATAATTACATTTTAACCGAAATATAAGAAAACACAATTTATTAACAGGAAAGTACATCATGTACATTAGGATTCTATTTTTACAAATTAATCCGCCACGTGAACATGTCATCAAATGTGTTTCATGTGAATTGCAACTTCACATTGATATGCCACGTGATCGGTGTTCACCTATCAAATTGACAGAATTCAAATGAATATGCATGAAATTTAATTATAATAAAATGGTTCGGATGTCAGATGAAAGTAAATAACAGTTTAGTATAGAGTTAAATTCTACTAAAATGCGCAAAATATATCGCGAATTCCCCCTACCCGTTACTCACGTTGGTCAATACGGGACTTTCGAGATAGGAACTCTCGTGTAATTGAAGGCGGAAACGATCTCCCAAAATACCAGTAAGACGGATAACTTGATTCCTGATCTATTGAAATAAATATGTACCACCACTTAAAACAATCAATTTACGAAATTGAAGTGTAAAAATAATTTGTCCTACATTACAATTATTTAACCAAATTTTAATTGACGAAAAACAATTAACCTGAAGCGGTACAAAATGATTAAATATAAATCACCCTTAGCTAAACAGTGTTCACTGATAAGTGATTCCTTCTCAAGGAATTGATGTATTGATTTTTCTCGTATAATAATAAATTTGTTTCCGGATTGAACACGACTCAAAAATCCCGTATTGTTCTTTATGATTTGTTACTTGTCAGTTCTATTATTCTCCACCACAAGGAAAAGAGAGTTATTATGCGATGCCCTCAAACTTGTTTCTATCCGTCCGTCTATGTCTAGCCATCAGTCCGTCCATCCTTTCCTTTTCATTTGTCACATGATGACTTACATATCGCTTCAATATTTAGTGTGTGAATATTTGGCCACAAAAATCAAAATAAGCGAATTTCGGGTTTGAGCTGAGAGATGAAAGTTGCAGTTGACATGTTTCCTTTAAAATGAAGTCAATTAATACAAAACCAAGACAAAAACAGGAACTCAAACAAATATAACCCAAACAACCAAATGCAAATAAAAAAGAGAGAAAGGAAGAGGCGTGGAATGAATCGAGGAATGCACGAGTAATATTTTGTTTATTGTTGTTGAGGTTAATAATTGTGTAATTTTCTTGGCACCTATTGTAGGAGTTTTATATCTAGTAGTTTTATGAATATTGTATTCTTCCATGACAACTTAACATATAATTCGGTCTGGAATATATAGAAGTTGTTTTACATTTTTACTCTCCTGCTTCAGCGAATGCTTGGATAATCAGTGAGATCACAGGCTTTTATGATTTACCATAATATCTGTGTAATATATACCTCCACCTTTTAAATAACAAAATACCGAAGTTACTGTTAATTTATGGTCAACAGACAGTAAGACAGCGAGACATGTCGGGCAGACAGACGTCTTCTTGGCCATAAGTCACACTTTTGTTACCGGATGATAACTTCAGTTCGCATTTAGGCAAAAAAAAAATTTGAATATTTTTGTAATAATATTACTTTACTTAAATACAGGTCAAGTTCAACTTTCAAACATGATAAGTTTTCCTGTCCGACAGTCGTTGCCTTTTGATTATGCATAATCTGCAATTTAATGTTTTCCTGAGTTCGCCTTTGAGAAAAGTTTCTACATCTTATGAACATGTGACTAATCAACAGACCTGAAAATTTAATGGTTCTCGAAGAACTTGAAATTGCCTTGAACGAGTGTGCTAACTGTTGCATGACACGACTGCAGACTCTTAACAGTAGAATGTGAGGGACTTAGGAAAAAGTACATTTTTTACACCTTTGACCCTTATAACTCATAAAATGTAAGAGCTATACAAAATAATTCAACATATAAAAGGAATTTTAAAAAAGGAAAAACAATGTCATCACAATCCGATGGTAAATAATTTGTTTAGGTAATTTGGCAATGTCTGGGCCCTTATAACTCAGAAATGATAAGAGCTACACCGAATTCATCAAAAAGTTTAAGAATCCGTGTCAAACACAATCCCAAATTTTCTCTGGAAATAGATAATGGTTTCTGAATCGGAAGTTTTGTATGAATGTTCAGAACAATATTTAATATGATAAATATTCTTCATCTTACAACTCGAGTAATGGATTCCCTTGAATCTTCTCGGAGCAATCTGGACTAGTGCAAATGAGCTTTTACAGATCACGTCTCCGTTGATTGCTAAATACGTCGTCTAAATCACTAGATTAGCATATCATTTCTGCGATTTGAATCCAAAATAGCTTTGATGGAACCGAACTTTGTAAAATGGGCCTTGAATGCTCTTTTTGAAATTTTGTTTCAGATAATATATGCCATCAATAAAGCAACCACAGATACCAAATCCACTTAAAATTAACATGAAAATAGTTCTGTCTTGAAATATTTTCTGATTTTTAAAAACAAGGTTTAATGAAATGGTGAAGTATCTGACCGCTTTTAGAATTGCAGCAGCTGACTCTGCCCAACCACCTATAATGGAATTATTACTTTTCCATTTGCCAACCAAACAGGCTGTCGTAATTCATTGTTAAATTTGGATTGTCGTTCTTTGTTCGTTTGAAACATTGCTGCATGCCACACTTGTTACTTTTCATCGAAACTTGCAGAAATTCTTCATTACGGATTACGGATGCTGCAGACGTGCACTATTTTCATTTTATCCAGATTTTCCACTAATGTCATTCGACTGTCATTTAGCTTATTGGCTTCTCATAACTATGCCTCTAGGATCTGCATATCCTCCTTAGACATGATATGTACATTTCAACTAGCCTTAGACATGATATCCTCCATAGACATGATATGTACATTTCAACCCAGCCTATAAAGATAATTATGTTGGGACACCTCCTAAGCTGTCTGTAAATAGAGTTTAGTCAAAACTGAAGGATCTTGGTAAAAAATATGTGTTTGTACCTGTTGACAAGGCTTCTAACAACGTTGCTATTGTCTTAAAGAAATACTACATCGAGGTTCATCAAAACGAACTGGACAAGTCAGACACTTTCAAACATTCCAATTGGGACGAAAACACGTTAACCAAACAACATAATAAGGATACAGAAATGCTTAAACCAAACAACATTATAAGGATACGGAAATGCTTACAGTTAAAATGCTAAAGACAACGTCTTACCTACCATGTACTGGGTTCCGAAACTTCACAAAAATCCATTTAAACATCGTTTTATTTCTGCATCTAGTAAGTGTTCTACTACTAATTTATCCATCCATTTAACTAGTTCACTTACTTGTATAAAGGAGTTGGTTATTAAATACTGTGAAAAAAATTATCAAAGCTCTGGTGTAAATTACTTATGGAGTGTAAAAAATTATATTGAAGTTTTAGATAAACTGCAATCAATTCAAAGACAAGTGTACAACTTATTAAATGGCCTTTTAAACTTTCTGGTCTGCAGTTCATTTGCTCTAACAAAAAGCAAGGATTCTTCTCTAATATTACCTACAATAATCATTGTTCCTGGACATGTGATGATATGATTTATGCACTCAATCTTTTGCTTGACAATATTTTTGTTCGTTTTGGCAACACTATTTATCAACAGGTCATAGGTATTTCCGTTGGTACAAATTGTGCACCTCTAATTGCAGATCTTTTTCTTTCCTGTCACGAACGAGACTTCATGAAAAAACTTCAAAACGGAACCATAACTTATTTCTATTTTCAATGATAACAGCAGGTATATTGACGATATCCTTACTATTGATAATCCTCGGTTTTTAGATTACGTAGAAATTATTTACCCGCAACAACTAAAATTTAATAAAGCTAACAATGATTCCAAATACTGCCCTTGTCTGGATCTAACTATCATTATTGACTCCGGTAAAATAAAAACTAAAATATATGATAAACGGAATGATTTTGATTTCACTATTACTAATTTCCCTTTTCTTGACGACAACATCCCTCTAGCTACGGAGTGTATATTTCTCAACTGGAACGATTTGCACGAGTTTGTTCTACTCTTGACGATTTTAATGAATGAACCTTACTACCACACCAAAACTTTTACAACAGGGTTACAGATTTCATAAGTTGTTAAATACATTTAAGAAGTTTTATAATAGATATGAACAGTTGCTATCTAAATATGGCGTTACTCGTAAACAGCTTATTACTAAGTGCATTTCTAATCCTCGTTTTTACGGAAATGTTGTTAAAAATACCAGAAATTGATTAAAAGTCCAGAAAAGCTGGGACGTAACTTACATTTTTTACGTAATAGGGGATATCGACAAGATATTCTGCTTGCATCCGTTAAATTAGCTCTGAGACCTAATGACCTGAAAATTTTGCACACACACTGGCCTCTCACTGACACTGCCGATGTCTACTGAAATTTATTATGATTCTTGACCAAATCCTTCGTGAAGTTCTGAGGTTGATTTTTCTTTTTTTAGTGCGATAGTGTTCTGCCAGCAGTCTAGGCTCCTTGAGCTAGCCGGCAGTTTAGCGGCGAGCACCCCTTGACCCATCTTTCAAAATTACGTATTGTTTTCTTTTCTTTCCTTTCAAGATTGTGGTCATGGAGTTAGTAGTCTACCTGTATTGGGTTTTGTTCGTATGTCTATTATACTATAGGAAAACGGGACAGATAAAGGAAAGGTTTGGGTACCCATAAACCGGTTTAAGCCTACCGCTGGCTTTTGCTAGTGCCAGTACCAAGTCCGAGTTCCTGTCGTTGTTTACGTTTGTCTTTTGTCTTATTCGCGTTTTTTATGTGTAGTCCCATGGCAGATTGTGGCATTGTAGGAATTTCCTGTTATCCATTTTTTACATTGGAGTATTTCTTCAATACGTGTTATCATTTTTGCCCAAGTGGTGTCTTTAAGACACGCCTTCACTATCTGAATCTCCTCCTCCTAAACCGCTTTTCCCTGTTCCCTTTTCTAAAACGGCTTCGTACTTTTTAACCACTTACAGCGGGTTATTTTCGCTGGTCAAAAATTGTGCGGATTTTAGTGGAAAATGTATGCCAAAAATTTACGCGTTTTAAATTTTCGCGGATTATCAAAGATCCTATATATATCCTAAGAATACATAAAATATTCGCGGAATTTATTTTTGCGATTTAAGTGCATCCGCGAAAATACGCGAAAATTAAAACCCCGCGAAAATTATCTGCTATTCAGTCACGGGGGGTCACTTCAGTTGGAATTGGGTCCAGGCCTGCCGCTGGCATTTTGAAAATACCCCCCTTTCATATAGTTCCCCCAACAAAATATCGACCCATTCATATAGTAAATTTCAAAAATAACCAACCCAACTGTATAGTAAAAATGTGAATTTGGGGTAAGGAAACGATTAATCTCACAACAGGAATAGTTTAAACATCAAATAATGAGAAATACTTGATTATTTACAGCAACCATAGAGATTCTTGCCATTTGTGGTAAATGAACGACCCATTGATATACATGATGTCAAAATTACTACCCATTCATATAGTTGACAACTGCAAAAAACAGGCCCATTCCAGCGGCTTGTCTGTATATACCTCTATATAGGAAGTGACAGTCCTTTGATGAGCCCTGTTCTTTTTTCAAGGTTGTCACTTTTATCAAAGACGGTTACTAGCGAAAAACTTCAGAACCTAAAGATAAATGCTTTCAGTATTTTCCTTTGAAACTACCTAGCCAATATAATCCAAACTTCGCCACATCAGTCCTTGGGTGGTCCCTTGTTAAAAAGGGTCCTCACTTTATCCAAGGAGGCCTCCTGGTAATATGTGAAGAGAGTTTTTGAGCTCTTTTTATTCATGTTTAATTAAAGACAATATATTCTGCATGTGAAACACAGCTTGATGTCTTTTAGGATGAAAGTAATTGCTGGGATATAGGATGACAGTAAATACACGGATACCCCATATTCTTGAAGCAAGGTAACCTATAGGAACCATATATATGCAAACCCTATCAGCAAGTCTATGGAAGATGATTACAATGTATTTTTAAATCATGCAATAAATGCATATTTAAGACAGTCAAAAATGCAATTATTATTAAAATTATGATAATAAATTTACATGTTCTATAATAAAAATAAATGAAAAATGGGGTATCATTTAACTCACATCAACATCAAACACTCAATGGTAGTAATTGACTGCAACTTAAAAGTCATACCAATAAAACCAATACAATGGTTCGGAATTCAGATAAACGTGAATTAGTATAGAGTTCAACGATTCTACCAATAATTTGCAAAATATGCTGCCTATTTACCCCAACCCTCCCCCTTCCGATTCAAGTTGGTTGATTGTTCTTTAGGATGTATAACTTAACAGTTTTATTGATTTAAACCACAAGGAATGGAAGTATAATGCGATCCTTTGATTTTTTCTGTCTATCAGTCTGTCTCTGTCAGAACGCCAGTCGTTTCATTCGTCCATCAGTTTTCCGACCATTAACTTGTGATTAAAAAAACTATCTTCAATTGTCACTTTTATGATAAAAAAAAATATCTTCAATTGTCACTTTTGTGATAAAAAAAACTCTTCAATTCTCACTTGATAACTTGATCCCGGTTTACTCAGTATTAGCATCAAACCAAAACCAAAGGTTTATTTTGCAAAATAAAGGTGGTTCTGGATTTATGTCCCTTGAAATTTAAACAATGTCGATACGACACCAAACCGAGTTTTCCTTCACTATTTGAATGGGAAAATAGGTACTTGTCTGAAAAGCTGTTAAACTTATACCTCCTCTCATTATGTGCAGTGTATTAAGTCACTCTTAAAAAACCACTGAAAAGGTATACTTTACTTAAAAGTCAAATAAAAGGCCTATAAATTTCCAAGTTCAAAGAGGTAACTCCTGGAAAAATTGCACGATGAAAAATCACATCTACATATGATGTCCTTGCTACATATAAAATTTCATGAAATTCTGCAGAACGGTTACAGAGAAATTGCTCTTCCAAGCATATGGTCAAAACTCCTATAAAATTTCTAAGTTCAAAGGAGCATAACTCCGGAATAAATGGCACGATATAAAATCCCCGACAATATGTACATCTACATATGATGTCCTTGCTACATACAAAGTTTCATGAAATTCTGTTGAACGGTTACAGAGGAGATATGGTCAAAACACCTATAAATTTCTAAGTTCAAAGGGGCATAAGTCCTGGATAAATTGTCGATAAAAAATCCTGACAATATGCACATCTACATATGATGTCCTTGCTACATACAAAGTTTCATGATATTTTGTTGAACGCTTACAGGAGTTCCGCTTACAAGACCTAAAAATTTCTAAGTTCAAAGGGGCATAACTCCTGAATAAATGGCACGATCAAAAAATCCCTGACAATATGTACATCTACATATGATGTCCTTGTTTATACAAAGTTTCATGAAATTCTGTCGAACGGTTACAGAGGACATATGTTCAAAACACCTATAAATTTCTAAGTTCAAATGGGCATAACTACTGGAAAAATTGCAAGATAGAAAAATCCCTGATAATATGCACATGTACACATGATGTCCTTGCTACATACAAAGTTTCATGAAATTATGTTGAACGGTTACAGAGGAGTTGCGCTTACAATATCTGACAGCCGCCCGCCCACCCGCCGTACATCACCATTTCAATTACCAGATTTCCCAACAGGAAAACCCGGTTAAAAACAGTGCAAACAAAAATAACAAAAACAACCAAAGCAAGCAAATAAAAAAGGTGAAAATCAAACAAACAAACAAACAACGTGGAATGTATCACGGAGGGCAACATTACTATTTTTGTTTGATATATTGTTAGTTGCGATGAATAATTATGTAATCTTGTTGGCATCTATTGTAAGCGTTTTTAATATCTAGTGTGCACAGGCATGTATGAATATGTTGGTCTTCCATGACAACTTAGCTTATGATACTTAAACTTGTGTATATAATTTGTGAAAATGACATGTTTCAGGCCGAAAAAAGAAAGGAATAGAAAGACACAGGGAGATCGAGAGAGAGAGAGAGAGAGAGAGAGAGAGAGAGAGAGAGAGAGAGAGAGAGGGAGAGGGAGAGAGCTTTCGGGAATACTGAAATCGTCTTACATTTCTAACTCTTCTCTCTTAGAGAACGTTTGGATAACCAGTGTGCTCATGGTTTATCGTAACGTTTTTGTATATGTATATATGTCCACCTCCAAAAATGTCGAGTTCTATTGGATTCGTCTTGTTAAGCAGTCACACTTTGGTTTCCAAATAACTTGCTTTTGCGTTTAAGCAAAAGTTAAATATTTCGAAAGCAATACTACTATATAATAATACAGGTTTGATTTTCACCATGATCAGTTTTTCGTTGCACAGTTGTCGCTCTCTGTGAATTACGCAAAATTTGTAAATTTGTAGTTTCCGGATAATATCGTTGCGTTTGCATCTGAGAAAAGTTTTAGCAACTTGTGTACATTTTACTAACCATAAATTACAGATCAACTTCGATTATCATCGAAATGTTTTCTTTCCTCTTCGGTTATTGTCTTTGAATTATGCAAAATCTAAAAAAAAAGAAATATGTGGTTTACTGGTAATAGTTTGCGTTCGCTTTATAGGAAAGTTTCAACATTTTGCAACAATATGCTACTGATCATAAACAAAATGCTCTCAAGATCCTGACATAGAGATATGAATGGCATTTCAAACAGGGTTCAATATTAAACTATTTTCCAGCTTGATGCAGACCTACCAGGTACAAATCATCAAAGGACTTGTGATCAAGTTTGAATCGAATTGAATATGTAGTTTCATAGACAAAATTTTTATTGAGTCCAAAGTTAAACTATGTACCCTTCTGGTGTCCTACTTTGATGATGTATGGACCTGTCGGATATATTTCTGGAGGGACCATGTATCAGAGGACCATTATACCATTGTGACTGTGTTAAACTATGCGGCATTCCTGGATTGGATGCGCACCTGCAATTTTTAAAGGTTACTTCCAAAGGGTTTTTGCGGCCAAGTTTGCCTAAATTGGCTCGGTGGTTTCAGAGGAAATGATATTTGAACGAAAAGATTACAACGGACGGACAGACGTCAAGTGATGGTAAAACCTCACCCTGGACGTAGCCAGATGAGACCAAAACAAATCGAGATCGATTTTTATAGTAATTGGTTGTCGCGTTGTGTTTTGTTGCTTTAATCACGGAAAACCTTTAAATTCTATTGGGATTCTAACATGATTCGCCTCTAATAAAGTTTTGATATTTTGTAATTATTTTACCGTTTTTACTTTGAAACTTGAAAAGAGCATAGTTTCTGGTTTCTATAGATACCTCGGTTCAATTTCGCAGCATTCATCTAGAATGTGTATCACTCCAAAATAACGACAAAGTAGTAAGAACCAAATTGAAATTAAGGGATAAATATGGAGTGCATGAGACCACAACGAATTCCTCTACACTGAATATAATTTTTGTGAGCTGTACGGCTATTTCGATGGCAACAAATGCCTCATCATCAGCAGGAATAGAGCCCAAATCCGTGATCAAAAGTAAGAAAATTTGTAAACCAAAAAAATTGTTGCTATGTCAGAATTGGTTTATAGGCGGCGGTATCTTTTGTGATGAGCATGATCACCTTTTTGCTAGTTGATTTAAGGTGGGATTGCGAATTGGGATGTTATCAATTCACAGAATGATTCGAAACGTTCTTAATGATACGCATAATATTCGTATATATTTTATATATATTTCCAGTAAAATTAGTGGAATTCATACCAATTATTGTTTTCAAGTATCTACTTGAGTTTCAATTGTTTTTATCCTGTTTATTAAGAAATAGCAACCATGTTAAGTGAGAGATAAAGGTATTGTGCTGTTTATAAATGGGCTATGAAATCGAGCATAAGATCCACTATGCGACATAATATGCCGAGGAGAACTCTCTATTCTATAATCAGTATATTTCCGATTGCTGTTTTTGCATTGCTTTTTGTCGTTACATAAATTCTGTGTTCTGTTTGTTATTCGGGTTGTTTCACCCTTCCTGGGTTCGCTTCCCTTTGTTTCTGTAAGACAGGTAGCCTGTTTTTATTGGTGCACTTTGAGAGGTATTTTTCAATATACCTTGTGTCTAACAGATGAAAACCTGCAGTAATTCCTGTATGTTCCAACCAGAAAAGCGATCGTGACTGCATACCGTAATACAGCTAAATTTACATCAGATCTTAAAGTTCATTTACGCTTGCTGTTATTGATTTCAGAATATCTGTGTTTATTTCATTATTTCAAGGTGCCCTTGTCTGTAATATTCTGGAAAATATTCTATTTATATCTTCATGACAAAGTTCTAATGTTTTTGTAGACGACAGAAATCGATCAATAGTGCATTCTGAAACTATGCAATGAGTAAAAATGATAAACCTGACTTCGAAAAGACAAATGATGACAAATTGATAATTCTTAGATTATTGTAGTTCAAATTTTCTTGGCTTCGTGGAAATCGTTAATTTATGAGTTGCTACGAGAAAAGTGGGATCGTGTATTGCATCTTTAACATTTCGGAAAAAATTCAGCATTTATATGAGAAAGCAGAAAAAATAGGTGTGTTCACAAAAGAGTTGAAAAATATTCTTTTTCAATCAATTTGAGGAGAAATTTTGTTTTTTTTTTCTTATTTCCTCATTCTAGATTTCACTTTTTAAAACTGTTCGAGTTCAATCTCTCATGGCTCATTACTCATAACAATTCTTAAAAATTCAATAGAACCCTATATGAGTATGAAATAAAGGGATATTTTATATTGCCAAGTTTTACTCACTTTTAATCTTAAATTTGAACTGTAGTTATAAAGAATCCTTATAAAGCCCACATCAAGTGTTTTCCAAAATCTTATTACATCCAACAGTTAACTGAAACAAAGAATGTAAGAACGTATGTTTTTCTTTCTGGAAAATATAGATATATTTGCTACAAGTTTGGTGCTGAATTGTTGGCAACTTTAAGAACTGAATTGCTGGCAACTTTGGAATTGAATTGCTGACAACTTAAGAACTGAATTGCTTGCAACTTGAGAACTGAATTGCTGGCCACTTGAAAACTGAATTGCTGGCAACTTAAGAACTGAATTGCTGGCAACTTGAGAACTGAATTGCTGGCAACTTAAACCTCTCATCGCTCTTTACGGATTGAGTATTGTTCTTGTCTCAATATGCTGTGACTCACTTGTTCAGTCACTAAAATGGCATGACATTTTTCATATTAGTCGTGTATTGTGGTCGAAAACAATAAGATTTATACTGGACTTTTATGAAAAATAAAAAAATAACTATTGAATATGGGCTATTAAAAGATGGTCTTTGTCTAACCCCATAACTTGTTGTCAATCGTCCTTCCGTCCGTCAATTTTTCGCGTTTTCATTATCTCTGGAACCATTGACTCAAAATCTACATAATTTCATAATGGAAGTTCATTTATCGTTCCGATCGGTTTCAAAACATGGCCACCAGCGCCGAATATAATTTAATATTGGAATCAAGGCAAAGTTCTTTGCTCATATCGTTCCGAAACCATAAATAACATTTGGCCGCCATGCAGAACAGACCACAGTTCAACATTGGAATGCCATATTTTGATCATTTGTTTCGAAACCATTTTCAGGAGTTCCATCCAAATTTAACAACAATTGCTCATTCGATGCGGCTCAAAAACATGGACGCAAGACTGGAACATAACTTGCAAATATACCATCTTTAGAAAAGTATACTAACAGAAGCAAAGCAGTCAGCTAAGCTTGATGGTGAATCGACGGTCCTTAAAGGTACTTATTTCACCCTTGTTTTATGGACTCTGCCGGAAAAATCTTAATTTGATCTTATTTTACTTCATAGATTTTGTCAGATGAGCGACATATGCTCAGCCTTCTTAGCCTCTGGTCGTTGGTAATTTAACAAAAACATCTAGTGTTTAAAAGGGCAATTTCAAACATACTTCCGAAAATTGCATGGTAACTAAATATTTGCACGCTATGAGCTTCAAGATTCTTGACTAATGTCTGAGGGACGAGAGATCTCATCGGAATTTCCCGTTGATATTTTTTCACTTGCTAAGACATGGTTTCCTTGTTCTTAACTCGATAATCTCGATTTCCTAACATTTAATGGGACTACCCAAATGTTCAGAAGTTTAAAACGACAAGCAGAGTATGGTGTCCAAAAATAGTCTCCGGTCCATTCCTGTAGGTCTAGATTTGCTGCAAAACGATAGAGTACTAAAGGAATAATCGGTTAGTTTTCATCAATTGTATTGTATAGGAATTTATGAATATTTATGAATATCCCTAGTTTCGGCTTTATTTTAGGCCCCTTAATTCTATCTCTTTAAAGTTTGAGTCTTATGATCAATCGGCAAACGAACGCCGAAGCACACAGAGGAAAGGGGAAATTCGAAAATAAAAAATGCAAAAACATGGCAATTCATACTCAACACAAATTGAGAGAGCATGCCAAATGAACAAAAATGACTAAGCACGCCACAAAACTATAGCATTCGCAGTGAGAATCCCTAAAAAAGCTTGAGGTATCATCAAGTGCTGTGGAGGGGTGAGCATAGTCTGCTCCACGGGTGGCATTCGTCACACTGCCTGTGAAAAATCCTGTTATGTCACAGCCGGTGTTTGTCAGTCCGGTGATTAACTTTTGATCAATTCTAATTTGAGAAATAGAATCATTGTATTGGTCAAATCAAGGCGACGACCGTATTTAACTTCTGTAGTAACAATTGCAACAGAGACTGGACATATCCTTGATGTACAAGTTTTTGAGACAGTAATTTCGCTCTATTGACAAAATCGCTGAACAAACTATAGGCATGACCATTGCGAATGAGTTGTGAAATGTATACGCCATATGCCGGAGATGTTGGAAAATTACTGCTCAAAAAAGAGAAGTGCTTGTCGTGAAGGTTTGTTTTCAGACGTCCAGATTTGTTAATTTAGTGGTATAAGTTCGGGTATGATGCTGATGATGCTGTATTTTGAGTTCATTTGGGTATAAGGTAAAGTTATCCTTAATAGATGATTGTTTAACTAAAGAACATGATCTATATAACAGAAGCTGAAATTAAAGGAATTGAATACCTTATTGTCTTTTTTCTGAACAAGCCCTTGTATGAACCTGGCTTCATACGAATAAAGCAACAAAAGTGGCGCATAATTAGTCCCCATAGTTATCCCTATTATCTTCTGGAAAACTTGCCCTCCACATTCTACAAATATGTAATCAATAAAAAAAATCTGGCAATGACATCCTCCTCTTTAAACTTTTTGTGTGAATCGGTGTGATGTTTAACAAAATGGGTCCCATTTTTACCTAGCACCAAATATGAATATTTTAGTACAGAAAGACTGATATATGTTTTGACTATGTCTGCACTGAAAAAAACACAAGTTGTCTAATTTGATATCAGCTGCGGTATTTCAGTTTTAAGTATTTCACGATGCCGTCTTAAATTTGTGCCTGCATGAGTTCCTCAAAAGGACAGGTTACGAGGCATTCAAATACGGACGATACTTTTCGGAAATTATTCTATGGAGATACTGTATTCTTCTGCATTCGGATGTTTTTTGGTCTGGATTCCATTATATGTATGCATATTATGTAAACTAACAGCAATATTTTGAACTCGAATTGTGCTCTAACACGTCGGTTATTTATATGATACTTGATTGTTTTGGGACATTTTCACGTTTCTTGACCCAGTAAAAAAAAACTGTACTACATTTTGTTGAAAGTTTGCCAACAGTTCTGAATAGTTTTATTCATTGACTGATATATACTTCAATAAAGCCGACGCAATCCAGACTTCAAGAACAATATATATATCATTTCAATGGAATCTGAAGATTAATTACAAATGTGTGGATTTTTACAATATATAATTACCATCGAATCATACCGGCTATTTTGGATCGAATTGTTTGTTTGCAAATCTCAATACAACAACAAAATTTGAAAAAAATAAGTTTATAATCGTGGCGGGAGAATTTGTGCTTATCTGTTTTAAAGTTAATTGACCTTCATATGCAAATTATGAAAAAGAATTAGGGTTTATCTTTCCACCTTTCACTCTTAAATTCATAATGATCCGATGAAACTGGAAATAGTATATCTGCCTTTATTGTGCAAGATGTTGACATGTTTTTTGGGTGAGATGTGAATTAACTCAGGTCTCGTTTCGAGCGAGAGACTATAATTCTTGTATTTTATAAAATCCGGCGTTAATACAATATTTCTTGAGTAGTACATATATGGTCGTTTCATCTTTGAGGGGATGGACAGGGTTAAGGGAGACCGGGAGGAAGGGGGAATGGGGAGAGAGAAAAGGGACATGAGAGGGAGACCGAGAGAAAGGGGCATGAGAAAGGAGAGAGGAGGGAGAATGAAGATAAGAGTCAGAGAAAGGAGAAAGACGCCCATCTGTTCGCCCTCATCCTTCGCCCCCTGAACATTGCAAGTGAGTGAGAACCGAGCCGTTAATCTGTTCAACCTATGTTAATTTCATCTCTCAAGAAATTCTATGGCCGTCACAATAACATAATCGAAAGATATGACGTGTCAGTATCCCAAATGAAAGTGGACATTTTCAGCTATATTCATGTCTGCCCGGATTTGACTACCGACTTTGACATTTTCCTGGATTGACCCACTCACAGTGTGACGGGTGCTGTTAACAGATCAGGACATGCTTACCCTTCCGGAGCGCCTGATGTCACTCTAAGTTTCACTGGAGTTCACACTTTGTTTTTAATATTGTGATTTCTGTTTCTGTGATTTGTGTCTGTCTAGCGTCGTTGTTTTGTGTCTGGCGTCATTGTTTTCTGTGTTCTCGTTTTGGCCATGCCTTTGGACTTCGATTTTTGTAAATTTCACCCCTTTATTTATTCGGTATTCTGCTGCCGTTGTTTCTAAAAACGAATAATCTATAAGGACAATGGCAACATCAGAAAAACTGTTGAAAGAAACAAAGACATAACATGAGCACGGCACAGGAAAGAAAAACTGAACGAAGCAGATATCAACTTGACAGTATGTATGAAGGTATCCCGTATTGATATATGATATGAACCTATTACCAATAGTTCGGATTAAGGCCCATACACACATACATTTAGTTCTTCTTCTTTATAGAAAGATGAACAACACAAACGCAATAAAAAGCAATTGGTGAGATCGGGTGAACAGGTAGAGTAAGCATCTCCTGCTTCTTATAAGACACCCGCCGTGTTGAACATGTTGTAAAGTCAAATCCGGTAGAGGAAACAACAATTAAGCTTATAAAAGGAAAGATAAGTTGTCATCTGAGAGACAGATATCCCATAACGGTCCACAAGATGATGATGTCGATCGTAAAACTTCTGGAGTGATGACTTCAAGTCAGGATTGGTAACATACCCAATTAGTGAGCAAGGATATCATATATATTTCCGTTTCATATGGATTGTATATTTATAGCGTAATCTGGCGAAAAAATGAAACATTGCTGACTGTAGACTCCGACAAAAACGTAAGATAATGTTATCTGTTATCCGAATAGCCTGGGACGCTAACTGCAAATGGAGCTCCCTATCCAATATAAAGGAAGGGCGATGAAATGGTTGAAAGTTGTGAAAACCTTTTTAAAGACATCCGCTTCTCTGAATTGTATACTTATTATTGTTTGTGCGGATTTCCTGCTCATAATGAAAAATATTCCGGATATAACCAACACGATTGGTTTTCATCTTCAATGACATTCCAATCTATCCTTTTCAGTATAATAATACTACAGGGAAAGCTTCTCGGAGGGTATAATCCAGGGTATAATCCCCTCCGCCTTGACTCCAAAGTACAACTAAAATTGGAGATGAAGTCTAGATTCTATTTTTGATTTAAAAATATGAAATTTGAAGTACAAGTTCAGAATACTTCGACCTTAAAGTTCCACGGAGTCCATGGACTCAAGTCACGTGTCAAGTCCAAAGTACGTCCAAATAAGACCAAAGTCCTTAGCCCAGAAAGTGGGTTATCCCTTTCTGGCATGATCCTTATTCAGTTCAGGTGGCATATGGAGCAACACGAGAAATTGGTACTGAGACTGTTACAGTATAGTTATACTCGGTACATGGAAAAAGTTCGTATATAATGTTTCTGAGCTTTTGTCTAATGTTAACCCCTGTGGCCGACTTATACTGACTGTCGTGCATACTTTCGGGCTTAGCCCATATTGCCTGTAATTAAGTCCGGTGCAATTTTTCCGGTTTCCACCAGATTTGTCCTTTTTACTCATGGACTTCGGCTCTTGACATATCTGTTCGGTAATTTTGTTAATACCCAGCCCATTTTCTGAATAAGGCCCAAACGCAAACTTGTATCGCGAAAAAATTAAATCTGAAAGAAAACAACAAAAGTAAAGTTAATTTTGTAAACATTAAAATGGGAAATTACTGTGATTTTACTAGCCCAAAAATTTGAGATACTTTTGGCAGTGCGTCCCTTAATATAAAAGTTGTTATTTCATTTATCCTGACTTGTCCTTGATTGTTTGTGACACTCACAACGAATACTAAACGTTTCCATTTTATGAATTAAAGTTCAATGGGATATATATATCTTGCAGTTTGATCGTCGATGTTTCACTCTTCTGTAAATGGCACAAATACTAGTACAAGGCAGTATTGCCACGGTAAAAAACTCTACACGTGCCCCGGAGTAGAGGACACTGCATTATTTTCATTCAGAAATGCATATCGTACCTCTAAGGGTTGAAGAACATACTGTTCAAACATATAAAGTACATCTGTACACTGTATAAATTACTGAAACAAACCTAACTGAACCCCGAATGTGAATATAGTCTGTGGTGAATGGCGAAAAGCTATCAAATTATGCTCTTAACAGTGAGTAGTTAATAAAAATACCAGTTTTTATTTCAGTATGGAAACCGACTCAATGGTCCTTTTCAACTTAGTGAGAGAATTTAAAACTAATCTTGACAATTATTTAAGCCATGAATTCAATATCATGCTAAATATACGTCCTTGTTTAAGCGAACTGAAAGTCTAAAGTTTGCTGCGAGTCCAGGGTCAATTTCGGGGGCAAGTTGGAATTTTATGTAAAAACTGAAAAACTTCAAACCGCCCCGATGATTTTGAAGAAAGGGTTAGCTGAAACAGGCTGAAACTAATCAGAAAGATCAAGATAAAACCAGGTATAATTCAAATCTATTTAACCCAAGGAGCCTAAAATTACTCACAGATAGACCGTGGCAAGAATGTAAACGACATACAGTTCCAGGTGACAACGCGAGCCTCGTCGAAAACACCTTGCAGTAGCAGAGACATATATTTTACATAAATTATATGTCTCTGGTTATAGGCACATTACTGAAATTTGATAATTGATCAAGTTAATTTAGCAACTATTTTCAACCTACGATATGTGTTTCTGATGTAAAATGTTTTATGCGAAATATATACCACGTGCTTTTGTTTACATACACGTAGGTGTGTTCAATTATAACGCTCCTGATTGGTTAATCGAAAATATACGTCAATGACCTTCCACCATATTTACTGTGAAGATACGATATTTTAAAACAGACAAAATTTTAGTGATCACGCATAAGAATCATGACTGAAGTGAGTATAAATATCTCATTGGTTTATAACTTTATAATTTTCACTATTTAAAACATAGAGTAAATTACTAAAATAAGTTGAAATGCATGAAACACATGGTCCTTGTTGAAACATAGCTGTGTACGTTCATTCGACATTGAAATTAACATGTTTAATGTTTGTTTCAAACAACGAAACATCGCTAAGCACCATGAGCACATTTCAACAAATTGTCGTGGTGTATGTGAATTTGTTTTGACTGTGAAAAGATTATGTTTTTTCCCAAAACACAAAAAATGTACGAAACATGTGTTGAGAACTTCTTGAGAACAAATGTGAATAGGTGCGATTTGCTCCATTTCATGCCAGTAATGCAGAACAATTTGCTTGGATTTTGAAATTGTGCTTAAGCCCATCCTATCTGTGGAGTTACTAACAATAGTGCAGCATGGATACTCCAAACTCAGCGCTTTGTCATGATAAATTGCAAAATATCCTGATGGGAACATTGCTAACAACAAATTAAATTGTGATATTAGAAATAATAATTAGCAATAAAAATAAAATATTGAAAATAAGTGGAAAGGAGTGTTTAGTAGAATATTGATTTCTGGATGTAAAAAGCTAAGATTAGTAGAGGGAGAAAACTAATTAATGGTAAAAAAATTCCTAGCAGAAGGTTAAGGGAATGACAATTTCTGTTTTTCGAAGAAAAAAAATTATATGATTTATTACATACAACACATGAAAAGACCCTTGATAAAAATATCAATATTTTCCACCTTCCAAAAATTTTTATTCAAACTATTTTTGTGAACACTACATATCCTGGGAAATAAACAATGACAACATTTTCTGTTCTATCACTGTGGAAGAAATTTATGATGGAACTAAGCTTCTAATTCTTTTGCTAGCATACTCCATTGTACAATAAAAATAAGTCATCTAGGAAAGCCGCCGTGCGCGTTCCCGGCTTATGAATAGGCCCGCTGCATCCTCTGAGCTTGGAGTATGAGTCTTCCTAACAAAGGACCCCCAGGGAACCCCGGGATATAGAAATAGGACCTAGTATCTCCGGCTTGCGGGGTGCGACCCCTCCTAAACGGGGGCTGACCCCGAGGGTCCAGGGGTATAGAAATAGGACCCATTCCGTGGTTGTGCGGGATTAATAAATACACAACCCATCTTTCGGATGGGATGCAAACTCAGGTCCACGTGTTGGAAGAAATGCCACGCTTCCTGCACGTTAAAGAACCCTTGTAGCAAACTTTTTTTGGGTGGTCCGGAGGTGATTGTCTACAAGGCTAAATTCTCCGCCCTTTTCGATTTCACCCTACTTTTCCAGTGGCAGTCAGAATTTCCCGTCCCATGACCCTTTCCATACCCCAAAGTGATTATTTTCTCAGATGATTAGCATATTTTATTTGCAATTCTTCAATGAACATACCAATATTCCTTTAGTAACACCTATAAAACTCCTTCTAAACTCCTGTCTTTTGTCTGCTAATCAATTACTCAACTTTCTATAGAATTCTATTGTATACCAATTTGTACTGCCTGAAGGGTTTGCCTTGATACTCCAGTGATGACAAATTGGTATACAATAGAATTCTGAGAAATCCGCCACAACAAACTTGTTCTAGTTTTGATATAGCTGAAATATTGCTGAGTAGACGTTAAACAATATTCAATCAATCAATCATCTAGGAAAGAATTTGAACATTAAAATTGATGATTTTGACATTTCTGGAAAAGTTTAGGGAATCTTGGATGTGCTTTTCTTGTTCATAATTAAACAAGATAAAACAATCAATTTCATGCTTATTTTCTGCCAATCCATCTAAGCATCAAGACTGATGTTTTTTCCCTGTTTTGGCGTAGAGATAATAGTATCAATTGTATTTCTTTTAATATTTTCCTTAGACCTATAAATTAAAAACAAAAAATCAAAAACTGAATCATTTAACTTCCTTGCATATAATGACATGTAAAATTAAAAAACTTCCTTCATTCAGATAATACCCTAAAATGTTTGTATAAAATTAATGAACAAAATAGGACAAATTTTTTTGAACTTATACACCAAAACTTCCCAAATTTTAAAAATTTCAATCAGTTTCAAAAAATTAGTTTCATTCTGAATCCAAACTCAGCCCTTTTACCGGTAGTATGTACCTTTCTGAAACAATCTGCTGAATTGATATAGGGTCCACGCCGGTCAGAGAGTCATCTATCTCATTGTATAATGTATATGTTTTGTGTTGTATTGTATTGCTTTGACCCTTAGGGGTGTAATTTTGCAATAAAGATATATATATATAAAAATACCCATATTTGGTCTTAATAAAGGAGAGATTAGTATCAGAAAAAAAGATATGCAATCTCTGACAGATATACATTTTTTTTTGTATAGTTTTGAATATTTATTGATAAATAGACAATTTTCAACATCTGTGCCTTTTATTATATACAACAGATTTTGCCAACGAGGCAACTGTCATATTGACTTGGACCTTCCTTTCACGATAGTGGGTGAAACCACACACTTCCAATACATGTGTTGATTTCATCATTTGAAATGAAACCAAATATTGCATCATTTTGAGGTATTGTTTGAATTTCAGTTGATTGATTGCAAAAATGCCCATGGGATAATTGGGGTTTGATGTGCAAGACAACTGCAAACATACCAGGGTGGTCATAAAACCAACATTCCACTTTCCTTATTGTTTTGAGCATCTTCATGACATAACAGTTATCTTATAATAAATCAATGACTGTTATGCAATGTCTGAACATAATGAAAATTTCTAGTCTTATTCTCTCACAGGGGAAAACTCTACTAACAGGGATAGTTGGCAGGTATGTTATTGGTTGGACAATTTCATGACTTTATAGTTGACTTATCATTGGAAGTTTTACAGATGCAACATGGGGGCAGATCACACTGACCCCTCAACTTTGGCATTTTTTGGGATATGGGTTCAAACTTGGGGGCATTATATACAGTATATACAATTAGTTTTGTTGCTACTTTGTTCATTGTCATTTCTTTGTTTTGTCTTGTCATGTTGTTATCCTCCATATTAATGCATTTTCCAATTTCTTATAAATTTGTTTAGCTGATGCAAATTCATTCTTATAAAACAGAAAATGACGATTATTTAGTTTATAATAATCTTCTGAACAACCGAGGTCCTATACATTATGTTTTTTAGGTCCTACATCAAAATTTTGCTTAGAATTAAAATAAAACTATTTTTGTCACAGATCTATGTAAAATATTTTTTTCCACTTAGCTTGTACTTAAATTCTGTACTAGTTGGGTCTTCTATTGCATTGAAATATTTTGCATATATGTACTTTTGTTCATTAAAATGTTTGTGTAAAATACCGATAGGTGACACTATCAAATGGAGACATTTTGTAGTACATTTTTTTGTATTTGCAATATGAATATAGCAAGTTTGTAGTGTTTAGTACTAGATACCTTGCATAAGTTGTAAAGACGGGGGTCAAAATGTATGTTGTGTTCCAGTGACCTGTAAGAATTACCACTTTGATCTCTGTCTCGAATTACTGTATTTAAAAGCTTATGTGATTAATTAGTTTTTACACCTCACCATAACATATAACATGCAATACAACAAATTTGAATGATCAAATGTCAACTCCACAATAGTCGACAGAATACATTTATCATAATTGGCTTCTGTAGATAGGTATTTTAATTGTCTCCAATTATTTGATCAGAATCTATATACAGTATTTGTACTACTATTTATTCCTGGAGTGAGGTGAATTCTGCTATAAACAGATAAAAGTACAAAAGTAAGTGAGAACTGAACCGTCAGTCTAAAATATTGGCATCCCCCATTGGCAACATCTGAAAACAAAGACATAGCATATCAAGTACTGCACAGACAATGGAAACACATAAACATGCAAAGATGAACAACACGGACCCATTAAAAAACCAGAGGTGAGATCAGGTGCACTGATAGAGTAAGTGTCTCCTGCTTCTTATAACAAACATGCCGTGTTGAACACTAGTAAAGTCAAGTCCCAGTAGAGGAAACAACAATTAAGCATCTATTGTCACCTGGGAAACAGATATCAATGAAATTCATGAATTACAAATTCACTGTGTACATTATGTAACAAAATTAATATATGGAAAAAAAATTTAGCAGTACACAAATATTGTGGAATATGATGGAAAAATCTCTTTGCATTTCCTTGCATGCAGATATTCTTGCCTTCGGTAACATTAGGCTAAAGAAAAAAATATGTGTTAACTGCAGGCTGAAAGACCCAATGTTTTGGAATGGCGATTTTTTTATCACCCAAGTTAAAAAAACCACTTTCAGATGAAAAACTAAAAATGACTTTTTCATGTGTTGCTTTCAGCAACTAGCTTGTATCTTTATTATATAAAAAATTAACAAGAACAATGTACATTCAAAATTACCCATGGGCCAGCATATGCAAGGTTGAAAACTAAGAAAAAGGGAAACAAAATCAAGGATCTTGATCAACCTACATGTACCCTACTTCTTTTTCACCAGTCCATTGGTTAACTTTTACATGTATTACTTCTCATTGTTAATTAATCATAGAAAACAAAATCTAATAATTAATTTCAGTATGTTTGGTAATTTTGGGTTGTGAGAATACCTTTTACCACAAAGTATCATTATGTTTAGATAATTGTAATTATATTGTATGATTCTAAGGTGTGAAATATTTTGATAAAATATTTAAATTTGTCTTTAAAACTTGTCCTAACTTATCAGTTTGTATAAAGAGTTAACAAAAATATTTTGGCACGAAATTTTCTCACACAATTGTCCTTCAGAAAGGTCATGCCATTCAGAAGAGCACATGAAATTTAACAACATTGACATTTATATATCCTTGAATGAAATGTTATTTATTTCACACATCATTTTCATCTGTTGCATTGTGCAATATAAATGATAATCAGGTCTTATCGATCCACTCCTTTGACTTCCGACTGATGCAATCCTTGGATTAACTGATGTCAGAAGTGACTTTTTACACCTTTAAATACATAATGTACTTGGAAAGAGGCTTTTAATTCATTTTACATAGATTTATGGTACTTAATTTATAAATTACACCCATAAGAACATTTAATATTTATATGAAAAGCTTCTATGCAAAGAAAAATGTGACATACATTTGAACATAGAATTAATATATTATGGAATTCAATTTAAATTGTTTAACAAATATTATAAATAACCTAAGCACAACAGATTAATAAAATAATTTTGAGCATAAACACACACATACAGCCAATTTTCAGACAAAATCCCCCCCCCCCCAGATGAAAAAATTATAAACATGTATTTCATCAAGAAAATAAAAAATGACTGAGAACACCAGTTTAACATTTTAATGATTTCATTGACAAAATACTTTTAAACCAAGCCATAAATGTATGTTGCCATATATTTGAAGTGTGATAAATTTTATTGAGAAAATCTACTCGTTCATAAAATTCATGTTGAAAACATCCTGGATGGAGTGTGCAGTGAGTCAAGGATTTGATCAAAAGATTACAAGATTTAAACAAGGATATCCTTATTTCATGTCTTTACACATTCCTTTCCAATTTTGACCCAGAAAATTGCTTTCTTGTGATTTAGTACATTGTTGGTTTAAAATCTCACAGCAGGAATTTTCGTTGGGAAATTGATTTTTCAGAGAAAAAAATTACTAATTTGAACTGTTTGACCTGATAGAAAATCATTGATTTTTCACAAAATAAATATTGTTAACTCGAATTACATTTATTCAACTCAGAAATTACATAATACATGTATATTCAGTAAAAGTTAAATTGTTAAATAAATATTGTGTGAATGTTTCAATTTAGAATTTCCATTCAATATTCTACATGTTCTATAATATATTTTTAATTTTATAGATAAACATTCAAGTGTTTGACATATTTTTGGCATATTCCAAAAATGGTTAGGGCTATATTAGAATTTTAAAAGAGGGTTTATTTTTAATTAAATGCTGATTTTCAGTGCATGGTTTAAAATATTTATAGGTACAAAAAAAACTGCATCTATGCATGATTATGTACATGATGGAAACCGAGTGGTAATTAAGCAACATCTGGTAAAATCATCTCTGTGGTCAAAAGTTCAGTGATAAGGTGCATTGTTTCTTGTAACATTACAAAACAATGCAGATATTTTTATTCCTGCTGTTAACAACATTTGTCAAAACAACAGGTGCATATTTTTGCATTATTCCTAACTCGTACCAGTGCAATGTCCTTTTTGTGCAAATTTATTCTTCATAATGAAAATTTGGTCATCTGAATGAACACAAAATAATAATGTCTATGGCAAAATTTAATAAAAAGGGGTTGATTTAGTAAACAATTGTCAGCATGCCCATCAGACAAGTCAGTAATAAATATATATTTGCCCTTCCTAAAAATCAACCTGGCCCTCCACATTCAGAATTGAAGGTAAATAAAATTTCAACTCGACAAACGGACAAGTAAAGCAAAAAATTTTAAATTGCCCATCACAGATTTTACTTGTCACAGGCAAGTCTGAGACCACTACATGTACATTTTTTTGTACATGTATTTTTATGCCCCGCCACGAAGTGGAAGGGGCATTTAGATTTACCCTTGTCCGTCCGTCCGTACGTAGATAGGACGTAACATGCGTACGTCCGTAAGTCCAGATGTTAAGTTTTGCGTTTAGGTCCATATTTTGTAACCTCTCGTAATATTTTAATATTATTACATCAGTATATTCACCTTGACTAGTACTACCAGATTCACCAACAATTAGGGATCCATGACCTACATTTTACGCTTGAGTGACTTTTGTTAAATTTTGCGTTTAAGTCCATTTCTCAACAACTACACATCATACAACAATGATGTTTCATCAAATTAATTACCTTGATGAGTACTACCAAAATCATTGAGAATTAAGTGGCTTTGACCTATGTTTTACGCTTGAGTGACTTTTGTTAAATTTTGCGTTTAAGTCCATTTCTCAACAACTAAACATGATATCAATATGGTGTTGCATCAAATAAACCACCTTGATTGGTGCTATCAAAATCAAGGACAATTTAGGGTCTTTAACCTACATTTTACGCTTGAGTGACTTTTGGTAAATTTTGTGTTTTAGTCCATTTCTAAGCAACAACACAACATAACATTATAATGTTTCATGAGATGACTCATCTTATTGAAAACTACCAGTCTTAGACAGACGTTGACTTTGACCTACATTTTACACTTGAATGACTTTGATAAATTACATTAGGCCAATTTATTAGCACGTTTGTGGTAATAATCAAATAAATCACCATAGTGAGTACTGCATAATTCATGGATAATTTTATAACCTGACCAATATTTTATGCTTCAGCAACTTTAATTGGGTAATTTTTGTTTATTTCCATTACTAAACAAATATTTAAGGAATAATCATCTGTAACAGGAGATAAGGACCAAATCACAAAATTAACAGAACATGACAAAAAAGGGAACGAGAGTTCAGGGAACAATATTCACATTATATTGGTGTCCTTAAAAAACACACTGGAACCTTTGCTGTATAATATGCAGGCTTTTAGAATTAAACATACATGGAAGGGGTATAAATATGTAAGGGACCGACCATTTAACCTGAAGGGGGTGGTTATGTTTTTTTTTCTGGACAGAAAATTTTACTTATTTTTTCACATGCATCAACAAATTTTTTCTTCTTCAAAATTAACATTATTTTTTGGGGCAGAAAGCCTCCTTCAGAAAATTTTTTTTCACATAAAATCTGCTCCAAAATATTTTTTTAGAAAAAAACCATAGCCCCTCCTTCAAGTTAAATGGTCGGTCCTAACTACATGTACGTAGTATGTCCTTTATATTTTACCACCCGCAACACTTGTTTTTCTGTAATGATCGTTTTGAGTCAACATTTTATAATTAATAAACCTAAAAATGTACCTACATGTAGTACATCATCTAAATTGATGTTTTGTCCTAGATATGACAACTTAATTTAAGCAGTAGGACAATAAAATTAAAGAAACAAGTAGACCATATAGTGATTTACTTTATTCTACATGAAAAGTGACATTAATGCTACATGTAAATAAAGTATTCTCCCTAATAGATGCCCCATAGTTTACCGTAAATAAAGAAATTGCTTGAAAGTTTTCTGTATTTCAAATGGTATCAGTATTATCTTGTTGATTTCGTAATTTTATCATTTCCAGGTTTTCACCCATGAAATACTCATATAGAAGGTTGCTTGTCATATATTTAATATGTCTTGTATGGCAAATTGTTCCACAGTGGCTTTAAATGTATATTTTGCATATACAAATACTAAAATGTATTTCTTGTATGTTAAAGGGGAATCTTTTGAGATGTGATTTTGAGAAATTAATTTCAAAACGAGCATTTGCAATACATGTAATGATGCAAAATAATTGGGGGAAAAAATTGAATTATTGAATTTTATTGAAAAAAAGGGTTGTGAAATAGTACTATAGCTATAGTACTAGCCAGAAAAGTTGAACTAATACATAAATGTATATAATTAGATTTAAGAGAAAGAAAATTAGAATTTAGAAACACATAAATGGAGTTAATAGGGGTACTGAAATATGAGGAAAAGATGTAAACCAGAAAAAAAGATTCATGTCTGATGATATGTACTTGTCTTGTTAAATGTAGTCACAGAAAAATCCTTCAGAGTTATTGTCCCTTGTCTATGACCTTAACGGTCCACCTATTCCTATTGTGCAATCAATCTAGCAATTTCATTACTCTGTTGATGTGATAAAACTCACCTATACCTATATACCTTTAGACCAACATATATTGTAAAACTTTTTTTGGAGACTTGCTATTGTTAACCAATCCCAAACAATCAAGTCCTTTTGAATTGTCTAACAATACTATTGTATATCAATCTGTAATGGCCTGGGGAGGTTTTATATAGTTCCTATCAAGGTAAAACCTCCCTAGGCCATTAAAGATTGATATACAATAGTATTGTTAGGAAATTCAAAAGAACCATCATTGTTTAGATTAGTTAACAATAGCAAGTCTCCAAAACTTTTTTACAATATATGTTGGTCTAAATGTATAGGTATAGGTGAGTTTTATCACATCAACAGAGTAATGAAATTGCTAGATTGGTTGCACAATAGGAATATTTGGACCGTTAAGGTCATAGACAAGGGACAATAACAGAGAAAAATTTAAAGGAAATTTGACAATATTAACTCTCTTATGTTGTGAATAACTGTCATTACCCAATTTTTTTTTGACAGTATATGTACTACACCATTCAGAATTCGTATTCAAAAGCAAAGGACAATCTGACATTGGCAGTGATTTAGCTAGCGCTCGTCACTTTCGCCATTGACGAATCTTTTTTGGAAGTGGCGAATTTTTCAAGCCTGCAATAATAATTAATTCGTCACTTGGAATTGCAAAAATCGCCAAATATCAAATTATTCTGTTCATAATCTTTGTCACTGTACTCTAATTGTCAAACTGACACTTTAATTACACCTGTAATGCTAATTAAAGGATTAGTTAAGTTGTAAACAAACATCATAGGCATCGGTGATTTGTTTACCTGTGTTCCCTGGCATATTATCACTAATTACCGGACAATCAGAGATATCCTGCTTACCTGTATGGCAATTAACTATCAGTTGTTTAAAATTATTAATGTTTTGAACATTTAAATCTTTCTTTCAGCTAAATTTTCATAATTAACAGGTCAGTTCATTTATTTTTTTTAAAGATCACGTTTTTTGAAAATTGGGTTATTTCCCTTTACTATTGTCCTTAAAATGATTTTATTTTTTTTAGAATTGAACCTATGCTAATATTTGCTTTGATAATTATAACAGAAAATTCATATTTTACCACTTTCAAAGCTTGATAAGTGTTTATCAACAACATTTGTTTGATATTTTGCAAAATAATTTCTTTTATATTACAAATTAATAGAAAGTTTTATATGTATACTAATAAAAAGTCAATATGCCTAATGAGTATTTGCTGCAGAAACCAATACCTCCATGCAAAAACCAACATTTTCAGTGTGAAAGAGGATATAATCTCACTACAAAGAGGTGAGAGTTACACTTTAGTACGTAATTTAATTTCCTAAGCCATAACAGGAACCAGATAGAGCACTATAAGTCTGGTATTTAAATACAACAAAATACAGAAAAATTATAAATCATGAAATTAGTATCTCATACTACACATTGTGCCGCGAAATTTATCGGTTTACGCAAAAGTGACTAATGGTCTAAAAATCCTAGCTAAATCCCTGCATTGGTGCTATTAGTTACATAAGATAATAGTACAAAAATATGTAGGGCACTTCCTGTTAATGCTCTGCAAAATGGTATTGCATGGATCCTTGTCATGCTTATGTATTAAGACTGGTCACAATTTTTTTAAAACATCAGTTACCCACTGTTGTAGATCCAAAAAATAAAACAGTGGTGAATTGTTAATTAATCAATTTGCAGGCTGTCAAGTCGCCTATATTTTCCTATTTTTTCCTATATTTGAGAAACCTCCTATATTTTCCTGTATTAGACCATTTTTTCCTATAATTTCCTATATTTGACCCTAGAATGTTATATTCTGTTCTTTGCAATCAATATGCAAGTGTAAAATTGGTTATTTTTGATAATTTTGTCTATGCTGTTTAAAAAAAAAAATTTCGCCCGAAAGCGTGCACAATGATTTTCAAAACTCAAAAGATTTGGATGTCATTCGATATTGTAATAAAATTTATCTGTTTTCCACTTCAAGCAAAAGTGAAATTCCTTTTTACATCCCAATCACAAAATTTTCATATATGATTCTTTGCTTGCAGTTAAATTGTAGAAAAATTGAAGATATATATTGTTCCTGATTTTCTCCTATATTTGGATTCTGATTTTCCTATTTTTCTTAAGTTTTCCTATATAGGAATGACCAAAATTGGCTTGACAGCCTGAATTTGTTTAAGAGGTTCTGTAAGAGACTTGAAGGGTACATGTACTGAAAATAAGATTCCTAATGTTTTTAAAATTATATGCACTAGTACTTACTTTGTTTTCAAAAAAGGTGGCAGGATACTTGGACTCAGTTGCTTCATCATGATGTGTTAAAAATTTCTGATATTATTAGTTACTAGTATTTTACTTTTTTACAGAAAGAGATAAAGTACACATCTTGGCTGATATTCAGCGTATTTGTTGCCGTCATGGGGAACAGTTTCCTGTACGGGTACAATATTGGAGTAGTTAACAACCCAGCTGGGGTAAGTCAATGTATGAGGGTGTGAATGGAGGTACTCTTGTGATGGTTAAAGGTAAAATTTTCAGTCAAATGACGTTAACAGTAGGACATTTTAAGTCTTTTTACAAATCATGATAGCATTTTTGGGGATTAACATATTAACAGTAAAATTTTTGATCGAATTAGACATTGACGGTAGCAACAAAAGGCCATTTATCTGTTAACGGTAAAGGACATTCATAACCGGACTGATACCCTCATGTATAACTGTGTGAATGACAAAGCTTTAACTTGATACCTTCATTTTGCAGCTGGAGACACAAATACCAGGGGCAGATCCAGAATTTGAAATTAGGGGGCTCAGTCTCAAAAATAATTGCTGAGAGAGGTGTGCTAAAAAAATTTTAGAAGAACGTTGGTCAAATCCCCTTTCACAATATTTTTTTTCTGATTTGCCACCCCTTAATCAATACATGTGCCTGAGTACTGTCATGACTGTAGTTAGTGACATATACTTTGGTGCTTTGGTTATAAATGACATATCAACAATTTATGCAAAACAAAGATGAACATGATGAAAATGGGAAAACTGAAAATGATACAATTTTGTAACCAACAAAATCTTGTAAACTACACAAAATTACACATGACATCCAAATACTAATATAAACATCGTGAAATGTTTTTTTTTTCTTACTTTTTAAATTAGTGATATTAATATAGACATTTCATTCAATATTTGTCTCGATCTTCATTAACATGTACCAGTAGCACTGTCTATACCTCAAGAAAGTAAAATAAATTTTACTCTGCAGTAGCTGTGGAAAGATCTACATTTGTACTAATACAATGTTACTCAATCTGTTATGCCACGTGTACATTTTAGAAGATGTTAGTATACTAATTTGCTTGAGATATTTCTTAATTTTTTTCTCCTGATTTTCACTGTTTTTTTATGCCTACTACAAATGTATAATGTGGTGAAAAGTTGACAGAAAAAAACTCTGCAATATTATGAAATATAAAGAATGAATAACCACAATAAAAGCGTTGTTCCATTGCTTATTTTTGCAATGTATTTGTAGAGACTTTGTCTCATTTGCATTTACTCCATATCCCTTCGTTGTTAAGCATGTTAACCGAAATTGGATGTCACAATTGATATGTCTTTGACACATTGTTTTTGCTGGGAATGTGTTAAATTTCTGTGTCAACAATTGACAAAATTCATAGAAACTACAGAACATTGAACATGTTGAATATACAATTACCACCCTAGATAGTGTATGACCCAGCAGTTTCTCTCCCCAAGATTTTAAGGGCACTCGAGAGCTTGCTCGAGGGTGACCTTAATTTCGAGACGGCTGGGTCACACACTAGCTAGGGTGGTAACTGTTATAATATATTGAATTTTCTTGTTCACCGGTTGACTGAATCCTAAGGGCCCAACGGTAACCGGTTGACCCAGCGAAATCTCAAATGTCATGTGACACGATTTGAACAAATCAGATTATAGATATTTAAATGTGTATATAATATTGTAAATTATTACATAGCATACTATTCTGTTTTAGGTCATCAGAATTTTCTACGTAGAAGCAGGAGGGTTAAGAAGTGGCAAATTACCAGAGAACTGGTTTGAAATAAAAAAAAATTTTAATCAATATGTCGGTATGAGGAAGCAGGAAAACTCCAGTTTTTTATTCGACTACTCTAACATGTCTAGCATTATGAAAGATAATGGTACAGAATCAAAAATGGCAATGTTAAACCTCACAATTACAGAGCTCATAAAACGTTCTACAGAAGATGATAACATAGAAATTCTATGGTCAGTAACAGTAGCCATCTTTGTTCTGTTTGGTATGATTGGTGCTTTTGCATCTGGAAAGTTTGCAGATTATTTTGGAAGGTAATTCAAGAATTTTACAAGGTCAAATGTGTTTATTTGTATAATGTTCACTTATCCGAAACAGACAAAATTAGAAATGCACAAATTTTGCAAAGACATGTCATAAATATTTGGTGACTGTTTTCTGACATGTTCTCATGCAGTAAACCAAATTTGTGACATTTAAATATCAATATAGCCATGAAATTTTCAAAAACTACTGTGTGCTCCAATCAGGTTATCCCTAATCTAATGTCAGAATGTCATTGATTACAGACATAAAAAAATACTTTAATGATTGCTGCATTGTTATACTGTGAATGCTGCAAACTGTCCAAATTTTTGAAAATTGTACGTATCACATGAGATTTGCCAAAATGAAAAAAAATAAAAGACCAATATTTGCTGCAAATTTGGATAGAATAGAATAGAATGTCTTTATTGACCAAAATGGGCCCAAAGGGGCAAATACAAGAGAGGAAAAAAACAAACAAACAAACAATCATAATAAAATACAATACAAAACATAAGAGGGAAGGGTTGCTTGATTGATAGATAAAACAGTACAATTAAGTGACACAACATATAATAGTTAGATACAGAGCATATAACTAAATTAACAATGATGAAGCTATGGATAAATTCACCAACAGAGTTAACCGGTGCTAGGGGCCGTCTTGAACTTACTATGAGGTATGAGCAAAGCTCATTGTTGAAGGCCTCATGGTGACTTCAAGATGAAGAACAACAATAAAAGCGTTGTTCCTTTGCTTGTTTTTTTACCATGTATTTGTAGAGACTTAGTCTCATGTGCATTTACTCCATATCCTTTTATTCACCATTTTAAGTATTGCCTTATCCTCACAGTTTAAAATAAAGTTTTTATTCATCATGTAATTGATGCAGGTTTTGAGATGGAAGTATTGAATGTAACTGACTAAGAATAAGCTTTACATGAGTCTCATGCTCATCTAGTGAGATTTGACAGGTCTGTTGTCCCATCAAAGTGGACATTATGGGTATTGAAAGGCCCCAGTTTACATAATCACACTTCTAAGTAAGTAGAGTTATCCATCACTTGGGTTTAGGCATTCAATATGTTCCCTTATAGGGGGCAGCTTGACCTTTTCAGAATGCTGGGATGAAGTTTTTAAGCTCAGGAATTTAGGTTTCTATAAGTTTAGTTAGGATTTAGGGATATACTCATGTAAATGCACTGGAAATTTTCATTTCATAAGTTTTTGGCCGGGTTGCACAGAGTGCAAATCCGGGTTATAGTATGGTGAATGTCGGGCGGGCGGGCGGCGGCGGGCGGGGAAAATGAGACACTGATTTTGTGAAATCAACTCCTCCTACAGTTTTCAACCTACATTTCTGAAACTTCACAAAATGTTTCTATATATATTGTTGATGTGCACCTCCCTTTTTGGAATCATTTTGAATTTTTTTTCCTATTTTTACAGACTTTGGAACTTAGTCATTTTTTATCGACTTTTTCAACAGAGGATACCTATTTTGTGAAATCAACTCCTCCTACAGTTTCCATACTACATTTCTGAAACTTCACAGAATGTTTCTATATATATTGTAGATGTGCACCTCCCTTTTTGGAATCATTTTGAAAATTTTTTCCTATTTTTTTCCTATTTTTACAGACTTTAGAATTTAGTCATTTTTATCGACTTTTTCAACAGAGGGTACCTATTTTGTGAAATCAACTCCTCCTACAGTTTTCA
>MJUU01002416.1:34718-97283 GCA_002080025.1 Modiolus philippinarum
ACTTTTTCAACAGAGGGTACCTATTTTGTGAAATCAACTCCTCCTACAGTTTTCAACCTACATTTCTGAAACTTCACAAAATGTTTCTATATATATTGTTGATGTGCACCTCCCTTTTTGGAATCATTTTGAATTTTTTTTCCTATTTTTACAGACTTTGGAACTTAGTCATTTTTATCGACTTTTTCAACAGAGGATACCTATTTTGTGAAATCAACTCCTCCTACAGTTTCCATACTACATTTCTGAAACTTCACAGAATGTTTCTATATATATTGTAGATGTGCACCTCCCTTTTTGGAATCATTTTGAAAATTTTTTCCTATTTTTTTCCTATTTTTACAGACTTTAGAATTTAGTCATTTTTATCGACTTTTTCAACAGAGGGTACCTATTTTGTGAAATCAACTCAACCTACAGTTTTCATCTCTTACCTTTGAAATATCACAGAATGTTTCTTTATATTTTGAAGATGTGCACCTGACTTTATGGAATTATTTCCAATATTTTTTCATATTTTTCCAGTCATTGCTTAGTCATATTTTATCAGTATTTTCAACATGTTCTATACACAGACCCATTAGGGAACCTATAAAACAACACTTGATAGCTAGAAGCACCAAACGCAACCCGGCCATTTGAGTCTTTGACCCATTTTTATATCCTTTGTAGTTAGGGATTTCAGGATTTATTAAAGATATACTTGAGATTCCTTGATGAGACCTCGATCCTCCGTTCCCCCTCCCATTATTACTTATTATATATTAATTATAAGAAATCTGAGATTATGGTTCATTTCTAATTTTAGGGGTACTTTTCAGACAGCAAATGTACTTAATATTTATCTAACCTACATGTAACTTACAAAATAAAATTATAACACAGACAAATTACACTATGGTATCCTAGCTTGAAATGCCAGACATGCAGACAGATCAAAATTTGTCCATGATTAAAGTATTGTGACATTTTAAACACCTGTTTAAAACAAACTCAGAATTATCAGATTTCAATAAAGGACTCCATTAAGTGGTTACATCTGTTGTATCATGACATTTGTAGTATTGATTAATGTAAAGGTTTTACCAACCACCAACCCTAGCTTTGATTTTTATACCCAAACTTAAGCGGGTGGTAGACATGTATAGTGATCATGATGTCCGTTTGTTCATCCATCAGTTCATTTGTATTCCATCTGCCATAGGGAACACACTTTGTGGCGACAAATCCTCATAGACCACTTGGTGAAATTCAATGAAACTTTCACAGAATGTTCAGTACACACTGTCATTGTGCGGTATCTATTTAAAAGTTTGATTTGATTTTTTTCTGGGGGAGCAGGGGGTATATAGTTTTTCTAGTTAATTATAGTATAACTAATCAACTGTGATGAATATCAATAATATTAATGTCACGAGTGCCGAACAACGCTGGATTAAACGAGTTTTGGAACTTGTTCCAAAAGGAGTTTAATCCATTGCGTTGTTCGACACAAGTGACATTATTGTTGATATTCATCACGGTTGATTAGTTATACTTATTATTATATAGATTTTCAAATCTATAAACAGATTTTGGATGCAATTTTATGGAGATTTTCTTTTTAATATCAATGTGCCATGTGTTTACATTGAAGATAATTTTGTGACGTCATTTCCTAGAGTGAAAATGAATTGTTTATTTCACTGAGTGAAAATATGAGATTTATTCAATTGAGAAAACTCGATAAATCACAGCTATCTATATAATAATGTACATGTAACAAATATACCGGTACATCATACAATGTAAATACTGTACTACAACAGGAGAAATGCATTTCCAGAGACCAAGGATTTATATTTACAAAATGATTATTGAACAATGTTGAATGTAGATTTTTATTAAATCCATTTTAAATGATAATATGCAGAATTTTACTTCAGATGAGAACAAAAAATAATAGGCTGGTTTGCATCTATCAAATAAAAAAAGTCTGTCAGTTTTAATACCTGTTAAATTTCACAATCTGTACATTTCATTAGCACACCATAACAACTGCCAATAAAACAAAATTAGGGTACCCATAAAGATAACTACCTAGATGTCATCAGACCTATTTCAATGGGCAAGATTTGTCAAAGGTGTTGCATTAAATTTAGATAAACTAACTTAATAGTGAGTCTCATGTGCAGGACCTGACAGTATCAGCATTGTGTCTAAACACATGTGTCTTATATGCTATAATTTATTTTTAGTTGACAAAACTAGTAATGTGAGCGAACAAACTAAAAACGGATGGAGATTTTCAGAAATTTTGATTCACTGGCAATAGGTTAAAGCACTTCATTGACACCTTCATGTTTGTCTAATATTATTTTACAAATAATTGTATTACAGATGTGTTCCACAAATACATGTAAGCTCCTAATGACCCCAAGATCGAAACAGAAAAGAGGGGGGTCGGGATTGGCCTCATCTCAGAATCCTGACTTAATATTTTCTAAATCCCTAAAAGTCGTAACTACAAAGTTAAAGAACTTAAAACTGATGAAATCCTGATTCATGGAGAAATTAATATTCCCTAAATCTTTTGGCTGGAATTAAAGAAATCCCTAGCTTTAAAGCTTCTAATCACAGCATCCAGAAAAAGGGCTAGCTGTCAGCCCTTAAAGAAAATCATTAACTATTTGGTACATACAAAGTCCGATCCATCCCATCAGGTGTTTGAGAACTCAAATATTTCAAGATGTGGATACCAGCCAGCCTGTCTGCCTGTCGGCAGATTAATTATAAGTAGGACAGGCAAATATTTTCAAAGATCTGTTTAGTCTTGTAGTAAACATTTGTAAAACATTGAATTCTGGGTAAGCAACATTTTATATAATATGTGTAAAACGGGAAAAATTTACAATCTCTCATGGAGATTTAATCCATGCTGGTTGGTTAAATGGCAGAGTACACATTTAAGCAATATAAAGTTTAACAAGTATATATACATGATATATTGCTAACATATTGTTATTGTTTCTTTTTTTTTTTGAATTTCAGAAAAAGAGGAATTATTTTAATCACTGTACTGATGTTTTTGGCTGCAATAGCAGGAGGCATAGCAAAAATGTTATTGTCGTTCGAATTGGTCATTGTTCACAGAGCTTTGGTTGGACTGCATTGTGGTATGTGTTAAATTAAGCAGAACCTTCTTTGGGACTGAATAATTGTTTACACAGGTTTAAAATGTGAAGATATTGGTAAAAATTAACTTGGTAATATGTTTGGATTAAATTTGTGGTTATTATTATTATTACGTTTAGACAGTTATTAATGTGACAAGAAAAAAATTAAAATTTATGTTTGTACAAATGCTGCAATTCAGTACATTTTACCAACTTTGAATCTCAATACCATCTGCATAATTGGCAACCAATTTTTGTTAAAAATTAATAAAAACAGTCAAATCCTAAATAAGGCAAGAAAAACTATATAGCTATTTTCCAGGAATTAAGGGAATTAAATCATTAATCATACTAGTAGATAGTAACTTGCAAAGTTGTTTGTGTTGCCTAGATCTTATTCATTGTATTGCCTGCGTTCATGTAGTGGCGACATATAGAGATCACTATCGGTCGCCTTGCATTAGTGTCGGCGACGTCGTCGTCCATCATCATCACAAAAAATCTGTCAAGTTTTTCTCAGCAACCGTGATGTATCGGAGCCTTCTGCAATTTGGCAAGGAGTATCAGTATAGGGACCTTTACTTTGTAAGAGACTTTGAGATCTGTGGCATGCACACTTCCTGTTAGACGGAACTAAGAATATTTTGTTGGTCTTGAAAATTTCTGTCACATTTTTCTCAGGAACCACATATATACCAGCCATCTGCAATTCAGTGTGGAGCATCAGTATGAGGACCTATATCATGTATTAACAGAGTTTGGAATGTCTCATATGCCCACTTCCTGTTTGGTAGAAATTAGAATGTTTATTACATTCAGCATCACAAAAAAATTTCTGTCACATTTTTCTCAGGAACCACACATCCCAGCCTTCTGAAATTTAAGATTTAGTATCAGTATTGGGGACTATACCGTATAACAGAGTTTTTGATCTTTCACATGCCCACTTCCTGTTTGACAGAACGGAATATTTTTCACGTTGTATATGTTTTTCTCTGGAATATCACATATTCCTGCCTTCTGTAATTTCTCATGGAGTATCAGTATGGTGACCTAGACTGTACACTGTGTAAGAGTTTCAGATCTCTTGCATGCCCATTTCTTGTTTGAAGGAACTTTGAATATTTTTTGCATTATTACCCAGGTGACACATGTCTTCCCTGGAAGTCTTACTACTAAGTTATTTATGTAACAGAGAGGAATATTTGCAATATTGGCAAACAGCCAGCTGGGCCCTTGCAAACAGAATTCAGTAGCCCAGCCAATAATAGGGTCTGTAAGTCTTGTCATGTGACACAGAGATTTCATGATAAAATTAAAATTCAAAAACGTTTCCCGCCAAAACATGACGTTTTTGGATTATGAAGTTCAATTTTTTGTTTGGTACGTCATATATTGTCGTGAAAAATGCAACTTTCAAGTACAAAAATTGAACCCGGAAGTTTCAAAATTGAATGAGACTTGCAGACCCTATTTTAAGCCCAGTACTATATTGTCAACCAAATTGCAGAATATTTATATAGGGCACCTGGTATCTCTGGTTCTAAAATTTCAAAAGCCCAGGCCAAATTATAGGGGCCTTGGACTGCTTCGTGTACGGAAATAGTTGTGTCTCGAGAAACCATAAAACTCACTATTGTTCTCATAGCCAGTAAATAGGTGTATACTATTAAACTTGTGATGTGTGTTTCAGGACTGAATGTGAGTTTAGCATCACTGTACCTAGCTGAGATTTCACCAAAGAAGATCCGAGGATCTATAGGAACATGTCATCAGTTGTTTATCACTATTGGTATTCTGTGGTCGAACATCATGGGTGTCACAAAGATGGCAGGTAATTGTCAAGAAATAATAATGATATGTATTTTTAGTAGATTAGTACTAATTAGTAGATTAATATTCCGATTCGCAATAAATATGGGCATGGGCTGGAAGATTTTATTTTCTTCATTTTATGTTACGGGAATAATTGACAAAAAACAATAAAAATGTGAATGTGACAATACAACCTAGTTAACTCGCTATGTAAAAATATTATAATACCTGACTCTTTAAAGAAATCCACAGAAACACATGTACGAAAAACTGAAAATGTTCTAAACAACCAAATATTATGGTATAGAAAACAAATATTGACCATTTCATATTGAGAAAAGGCTGTTCAAGTAAAACATACCAGTGCAGGGGATGGGGGAATGCACTTTTAAAATTGCATTTTTTAGTTCAGATCAGAATACACAAATAAAAGAAATTTTTTTTGCATCCATTTGTCATCATGGCTATTTTAGAGTGCCTTTGCTTGTCTATGTATTTTTTGCTGGAACAACTTTATATGTAATGAATTAGTCAATGGATACAAAAGAACTTGAGAGAAACAGAGATATTTATTTTGAAAATCAGTGGTGCAATGAACCTGACATTATGGAGCCAACACAAATGAAAACAACAGAAGCCAAAAGGACATACCGTAAAAAGCCATGTATTATCCACATTCGTGTATAATCCGCAGGCCCTTTTTTTTACCTTAAAATCTAGGGAAAAAACTTTTACAAAAATGTAGTACGCTGGAACCTTAACCAACAAAGTCTATGTGGAGATCGGTATGATCATAGCTATTTTGTACCCGTAAATCGGTATTTTCATAGTTTATCAACTGCATGAGTCTTTATTTACTATATTTGAAGCCTTTTCTGAAAGTATTTAATGATAAAAAGGCTCAAACATGACAAAATATGAAGAAAAATAACATTGTTTCATCAAACAACCAAAACCAAACACAAAAATAGAATTAAAAATAAAGAAGGTTAGGTTTTCCAAAGCAGAAAATAAACCAAAGAGTAGTGGACCCCACAACAGAAAAAAACAATTCAAGTTTAACATTGCTTTGTTATATTCAATGTTATAAATATGTTTAATGCTCTATTCCATTTTTGCCTTATTAGGAACTGAGGATCAGTGGCCATGGGTCTTTATATTTAATGCTTTCCCAGCAGCCCTTTGTCTGATTTGCATGCCATTCTGTCCAGAAAGTCCAAGATACTTGTTGATCAAAAAAGGAGATGAACAAGATGCAAGAGAAGGTAAGAAATAGTGTTGACAGTCTTCAAATGAAGAATAATGCTTAGATTTATTGCTATACTATATATTTGATACGATGGTAGAGGGGCTGCTAAGGTTTATTAATACTCATATCACTAATGCTGATGAAACAATATGTTTGACATGACTTTGATAACCATGTTGTTCTAATAATTTAATGGGAAATGTACAGTATATATCTTCTTTTAATTCAAAAGCGAAAGACGACAGACAATGCCTACAATAACCCTAAATTTCAGTCACAGGAAACAATCAGTGAGAGATCATTACAGAAAAAAAAACCACCCAAATGAAAAACAAGACAAACAAAAACAGAGATGTGAACTCATGACATTTAACTTGGTACAGTCATTACAGTGGTAGGGTTAAAAAGGTTTCTTGGGCAAGTAATATCACAATGACTGTATAAATGATTTCGATATTTTTTTTGCCCCGGCGACTACAAGTCAGGGGGCATATTGTTTTACCCTCGTCCGTCTGTCTGTAATTCCGTCCATCCCATCTCTGATAAGCTGCTATTCCGGATAACTCCTCCTACAATATCAATGCTACATTTATTTTACTTTGTACAGTGATTAGGCAAGGATTGAAGATGTGCATATTGTCATGGTGTAGATTTTTGCCAAAAATTGTGATTTTAGATCAACTTGGCCATTTTATGGAAATGTGTATTCTTGAACTGTAATTCTGGACATTTTCTCTCACATTATAAGTGCTAAATTTATTTATACCCCCGCAAAACAAACTTTGTGGGGGTATATAGGAGTCACCCTGTCTGTCTGTCTGTCCTTCTGCCTGTCCATCCATCTGTCCACACTTCTTGTAAGCACAACTCCTCTTCAACCTCTGTAAGGATTTTGGTGAAACTTAAAACAAAGAAAGGACACTATATGGAGATGTGAATGAAGGAATATAATTATTGACCGAAACCAGATAATTTGACTTTGACTTTTCTTTGATTCCCTATATATGGGTAACATTTTAAGTGCAACTCCTCTCAAACCAAAAAGGATTTTGATGAAACTTAATGCAGGGAATGACACTATATGAAGATGAGCATGAAAGAATATAATTATTGTCTAAAACCAGGAATGGGGAGGTAATTTGACTGGAAATTTCATAGATTCCTTCTGCAATGATATTTTGAACTCAAAGAAATAATACAAGGCATAGATATTGTGAAATCAAGCTGAGGGAGAGAAACATTCTTTTCATTGTATTCCTCATGAAAAGTTGTTTTCAAAGTATGTAATGAAATTTCTCCTACACTGATGATTTTTGTGTAAAATGTCCGAGGCAAAAAAGGTGAATTTTATTTTTGTCTGATTTTGACAGAGTATTTTCATTGGCACCCTTATGAAAAGTTCTTTCTTGAAGATTATATCATTGTGTCCATACTTGAATTGTGTCTGCATTCTGCGACATGGATTGAAGTTGTGCATATGGTCATGATTTAGATTTTGGCCAAAGGTTGTTGAACTTGGCCATTTGCTGGAAATTTGTGTTCTGGAACTGTTATTCCAGATAAATCCTCCCACAATATTAAAGCTACATATATTTTACTTTGCACAGTGATTAGGCATGGATTGAGGATATGCATATTGTCATGGTTTAGATTTTTGCCAAAAATTGTGATTTTGAGGGGTAGTTGAACTTGGTCATTTTATTAAAATGTGTGTTCTGGGACTATTATTCCGGATAACTCCTCCCACAATATTAATGCTACATTTATTTTACTTTGCACAGTGACTGAGCATGGATTGAAGATGTTCATATTGTCATATTAAAGATTTCGGCGAAAATTTGTTATTTTGAGGGGTAGTTGAACTTTGCCATTTTATCAAAATGTGTGTTCTGGAACTTTTGTTCGGGACAACACCTCCAATAATATGAAAGCCACAGTTATGTCAAGCACTAAGAAATTAGATGTCCATGTTATATATCCAACTGCAGGGGCATCATACGTGTCTTACAGACAAAAACAGAGTAGCTAAATTTATCCAAATCTTGAAAATAAACACATCTGGAAAAGCTTGGATAATTGCAGCAGGTGCATTTACTCTCTCTAGTTGGTAATAAGTAATTTTTTTTGGACTATTTTGTATAATGCTGCTGATGAGAGGCTACTCCTTGAAACATATGTACAGCATAATGGATCATAATGAAATTTACTAGTTAATTATGCAATTTGGTATTTTTGTATTTTGCTATGGATGTTTATTTGAAGGATTGAAGAAACTAAGAGGATCTTTTGATGTGGAAGATGAAATTGACGAGATGAAAGTTGAAGCCAGAAAGTCACAAAGTGTGGAAGAATTTTCATTGAAGAAGTTGCTGACGACCCCTGAACTACGTGTACCTGTCATCATTGCTTGCTGCATACAAATTGCCCAGCAATTCTCTGGAATCAATGCTGTAAGATTTAAATTCTTGGCAGTCCTGAAAGTCGTTGAATAAAGTATAAATAGTACAGCCTTTTTTTCGAGATCAGTGAAATTATAAATGATTAGCAGTGCAACAATATTCACGTACATAATATTTTGCCCAAAAGTACAACCCACATTTCAAGTAATGCAAGCCATGATATTGGCAATCATAGCTGCCAACTCACACGCTTTTAGCGTGTAATACACGCTTTTAGCGTGTAATACACGCTTTTTATACGACTGCAAAAAATTTGTGGTGGTATAATGGTATGGCGCTGTCGTCGTTGTCATTGTATGGCGTCGTTGTCGTCTGTAGACACTTTTGTTTCTGGTCAATAACTTAAGTTTAAGTTGTTGAATCCTTATGAAATTTTGACACAGTGTTCCTTGGCACAAAAGGAAGGCTGGGTATAGTTTTCATTATTTTGGCCCCTCCCGTTTTTAAAAAAGGGGCCAAAAAGGGCAAAATTGGGTGTTTTGGCATATTTGGCTGTAGATTATTAATTATTTATCAGATTTTGATGGGGTTTCTTTCAGTGTGTTCCTGAGGAAATTTCCTTTCTTAAATATTGCATCCGATTTGACCTGGCATGTACCGTTCATGAGATAAATGGGGCCCAAAAGGGACAAATTTCAAAAATTTTAAATTTTTATTATTGCAATGGATTCTAAATGAAAAATTAATACAGTGCTGCACCATCAGATTTTGGTAATTTGTTTCCTTTCCAAGCTATGAGGGGCCAAATGGGGGCTAAATTGCAAACATGCAGATTACCTAAAATTTTTATTTTTCTTCCGATTTTGATGGGATTTTTTTCTTTAGATTCCTTTTGTTGTAAGCTTATGGAAGTGCATCAACAGATCTGGCATATGTCTTGCCGTTTCCAAAGTATAAGGGAACAAAGGAGCCGAAATTGCAAAAGTCGTTATTTTTAATTGGATTTCGGATTTCGATGAGGATTTTTTTTTTCATTGGATTCATCTTGATATATGCTGTCAGTAGTATGTCAACAATTTTGCTTAAATCATACAGTTTCGGAGCTTTCAGGGATCAAAAGGGCTAATTTTAATGTTCCTTAGTTTGTGTCCAGCTAGTGACTGTGTCAAACTCTATTCATTTTTAAATTACACTTATTCAAATTTCAGTGGTCGACATGCTGCGGTCGTATCATGCTGCGCTCGGCGTAGCCCTTTATTGAAATTTTACATGCTGATGTTGATTTATATGGCGTGCACATGCAAAGTTAAAATTTCACACGCATTCAAGTGTGTTATTTGTCATAACAGTGATTTGGTTATTAGTAATGCGGATAGTGAGAGGGCATTTTCCATTAAAAAAACCCTCACAGAATTTGGACCAGAACTTCTAAATAATACTTTGTGTTAACTGCTATGTTGCAAATTTAATCAAAATAATGAATGTTATAGCTATGAATCACACAAAGATGTCTTGAAATCTGCCAAACAAGCAACATTGGATTCTAATAAAAGTTGCCAGTACTAAAGTACGCATTATGAAATTTGCAGCAGATTAAAACGCTGTAGCTATTTTGTTTTAAATAAGGTCCTAATAAAGCATATATGTATCATTTTCTAATTTTTTGCCACTACTCTTGGTATATTTACCGAAATAATAAAAGTTCAAATAAAAAACTTTTCCATAGACCTTAATGTTAATTTCACTCAAATTTTAAAGAAATTCGATGTGGAAGTGATTGATGAATGATTTACGCAAACCAACAAACCAATGAAAAGACACTAAATGCATTGCTGATGGATTACTAATTTGCATATAGGGTGCTTGTTTGTTGTTTATTCGGATGGCCAATGAACAAACAGAATTTTGATTTGTTTTCTAATTTACATAAAAATGTTAAGGTTAATCTGAGAATAAAATTTGCAGAACCAATATCCAGTTACCATTTACTTTTATTAAAATAAATTTGTTTACAGGTAAAACGTTTTTTTGTTGACACTTTTTCAAGTAATTACATAATTAACTTTTTGCTTCGCAATTGAGATTAACTCCCGACCCACATGTTTTGGTTAATCGACCCCAGGGCATAATAACAATAAATACAGGTGTTCAGTTAACCAGGTATACCCCTCTGTTTTCGACTCAAATTTTCTGTTAAAATAACATAGAAGGTAAACGGAAAACTTTTTAACCCTTTGTTGTAAAATTATGGTAATGCATGAAGCAGCAAAGAATAAGCTTTCCAATGGTGTATACCATGTCAATCTTTAACATTTACTAAAAAAAGATATTTGGAGAAAAGTCACTGCAAATTTCGTTGTGGCTACTTTAGTTGATTAACTATCAGTATGCCTTAATAATAATTTTTGATCTGAATTTAATCTAGCTGTGCATCATTACACACTTTTTCAAACGAAAAAGCGTGTTATTACATGATTTTGTATTCTCTGAAGTTGTCAACTATGTTGGCAATATTATGATTATTTATTTGTGGTTGGGGAATGTACATACATGTAAAAGTTTTTCAAATTCTAACATTGATATGAATTAAACTCTCAGTTTTAAAAAACAAAAACAAAAATCCTTTAATTATGTCTTGTGGCATGTTCTGTGTTATTTAGTTCAAACATTTTAGCAGCCTCGCTAAATATTAATGGCAACTCCTCGTAATAACATCACCACCAGTATTGAAATTTGTGCTCAGAAAGGCATAGTTCACAGGAAGGGGATCATTTTAACCTTTGTCACAATTTAACATTTATGTACCAAGGCAAAATAAAAAAATAAATTAGCTTCTCAGGCCCCTGCCTCATCTCTTCTTTGGGAGCTAATTTTACTTTTTTATTCAAGTTTCAAATAAAAAAAATTAAAATTACCTGCCTCATCACTTTTTGGGCATTTCAGTAATGTAAAAAGATGCCTCATCATGATTTTGAACCAATAAAAATTAAAATCTTCTCCCTCCCTGCCTCATCATTTTTTCAGAAAAATGGCCTGAGAATCTAATCATTATTTTTGTATGGCCCAACTCTATTTTTTGCCATTTTAAGGTCGTTATCATTTATTCTAACATGGCTTTTGTTAATCGTCAACCAGTAAAATACTCAATAACCATATATTTTGCACATGCCCAAATAGTATCAGAATATGAGTAAACGGGATGAAAAACAACAATGTTTATAATTTTGTTCGTCTTAGTTTATGAAGGAAATAAAGGTTAAGCACAGTTTTTAACTAAATCATGTCATTCAGACACGGAAATGTGTATTGTTTTGTTTTTGATTTGAATTTTGAACTTGCATCTGTTTGAAAATGCTAGATTGTGTATTGTGACGTCATAGACACAGACAACAATGGAGGCGGCAAATCCGCCTTCTGTTAGGTTACTTCAGAATGGAAAATTCTATTTTGTGTCATATTAGAATCAAAATAATTCATGGCAGGTATATGGTTATTGTCATTTAACCATGGGCTTGGCCTTTATATTTGTAAATTTAACCCCTATCTAACGCTCTGGGTTATAATTCGAATATAAAGGTCAAGCCCATGGTTAAATTTCCAATAACAATATACCTGCAATGAATTACTTCTTAAATTTAGAACTGCATGATATGACATGCTATATGATGATATTTAAACAGTAACTAGCCAATAATTCTGATGATCACAAAATATTCATATACAAAAATTATCATTTGATTTAGCATAATATTAATGAATGCATGCTATCCCAGAGTTTGTTTGATCATTGTCAGAAGGTTATATGAAAGTTAGTTTTATTAGGCACTCAAAGACACTACTCATGTATACATCAAACATATTTTTATTTGCAGGTGATGTCTTACTCCAGTTTTATGTATAACAATGCCGGTGTAGCTAAGAATTTGATTGAATGGGTCGTTTGTCTGACAAGTTTGATCAACGTATTAACCACCATACCAGCTGTACCTCTGATGGAAAAACTTGGACGACGCCCACTTCTGATCTACCCAATGATTTGTATGGCTTTGTCATTTATAGTACTAACAGTTTTCCATAATCTTCAGTATGTGGAATCTTTACAGGTAAGTTTGAAATAAAATGGAGATAGGTTTTAAAAAGTCCAGATGACATGTACTTTTTGATAACATATCAAACAAATTCTGCATTCAGTTATTCAAAATAAGAAATACAAAAAAACATAAAATAAACGTGCTTGTAAAGTGCATTCTTGCTACCTTTTAGACCAGCCAAAATTTTGGCAATATGTGTGGGTGGCAATATATATTGTGTTAATTGATTACGTAGAAAATAAGTATTATTTGTTTCCAGTAATTGTAAGGCCACCAATAAAGAGGGCTTATTATGATGGAAATCTGTATTCATATTTAATGCATAGCTGTCAACCTCCAATGGCCCAAAATCTGGTAATGACCTTCATTTGAGGGTAAGAAATCTGGTCATAACGCATGATAAACTTCTTTCATCCCATTTATTCTATTATAAATGCATGATGAACTTTTCAACCTATAATTATTTACTTATCAAGCAATTATTTACACACTTAAATTCTACTTGCTTTTAAACAACTGACATGATAATTTAATTTCATGTCAAATGAATAACTTAGGTTTTGTTTCACCTTTGCTGATTAAGATTTTTACTTGGACCAAAACTGGGCATAATGTGTCGATTATTAATTCTGACCTAAAACCTTGTAACTATTGAAAACGTTCTTTCATTGTCGGAATTACTAATCACCAGGTCGCTTGATTTTACCAAACAGCCCAGTCAAACTTTCCAAGAACACTTATAAAGCTTTTCCATTTTGTAGGATTACTGATCCAGAAATCTTTTTCATTGAGTGGAATACATTCCCAGTACACTCATTTTGTGTAGTTATCTTAAATATGGCTCAACAAACTCCCATAGGGCTTGACAGTATTCCAAGCCCATAGAGTACATAAATAAAAACACAAACAGAAATGAAAATACAAACATTAATACACAATACATGAAGATCTTGATTCTCAAGTAATTTAACATACACCTCATGGGTTGAAAAGTGAAAATATCAGGTCGCACCCAACAAAATTAGGTTACTTTACAGCTATGATTTAAGGGATGTTGATTATCATAAAAAGGTACATCTATACATCAAAATTTAGCATTATGAAGGGGTTTGGCGATAAGTCTAGGTATTTAATATTGAACCCACAACTAAAAGGTTGGTGTTCCTAGAACATTACATTATTAGACACGGCTGCCTTATTTCATACCATCACAGTGACAGCCTGCAAATTTTGTCCCCTACCGGCTTCGCCGAAGGGGACTTTAGGTTTGCACTTCATCAGTCCGTCAGTCTGTCAGTCCGTCACACTCAGTTTTCCAAACTTAAAAGATATTTGTTTAATATTTGGTATGTAAGTCTATCACCATGAGTTACAGACCAAGGTTTAGTTTGGTTCCGGTTCACTGATTTTGGACGGAGTTATGGCCCTTTAACTTAGAAAATTTTGGTAAAATATAGGTTTTCCGGACTTTTTTCCTAAACCATTCCAGATATGAAGCTAATATTTGTTATGTGAGTCTACCACCATGAGTTACAGATCAAGTTCGAGTTTGGTTCCGGTCCATTGATTTTGGATGGAGTTTTTGCCTTTTAACATAGAAAATTTTGGAAATATATATAGGTTTTCCGGACTTTTTTCCTAAACCATTCCAGATATGAATCTAATATTTGATATGTGAGTCTACCACTATGAGTTACAGATCAAGTTCCAGTTTGGTTCCGGTTCATTGATTTTGGATGGAGTTATGGTCCTTTGACTAAGAAAATTTTAGTAAAATATAGGTTTTCGAAACCGTTCCAGAAATGAAGCTAATATTTAATATGTGAGTCTACCACTATGAGTTACAGATCAAGTTCGAGTTTGGTTCTGGTCCATTGATTTTGGACGGAGTTATTGCCCTTTAACTTAGAAAATTTTGGTAAAATATAGGTTTTCCTGATTTTTTTCTAAACCGTTTCAGATATTAAGCTGATATTTGCATTGTTAATCAACCACTATGGGTTACAGATCAAGTTTTAGTATGGGTTGGGTCCATTGATTTTTGACAGCATTATGGGCCTTGGGCTGCGAAAACTTTTCTTCTTTAACTATTTTTGCTGGTCTAACAAAGAATTATTCCACCGGTAGGGGACTTCTGTATTGCCTTGCAATACGATCCACACTTGTTTAATTTCAGTTAATGAAAAAAAAACCTCTTTTGAATTGAAATGCTTTTCTCATAACAGCATTAAAAAAGTGTTTAAATTTACAAGGAATTTTGAAAAAAATATTTCTGGATCATAAATTCATAATTACAGAAAAACCTGAAAATTAATGCCACCATTTGGTTAACCAAGTTTTGTCATTATAAAAGGATTTTGCAATAGAGGAGAAAACTGAAAATCAAGGCAAGTTGGGAAAATTTACCCTAAAAAATTATGATGTTAATGTAGTGAATGAAAGGGAGTGGCATGATGGAGATGTTTTACTTATAAAACTTGAAGTCAGTTACAAAGTCAAAATGAAATAAAGATTTTAATTTGACTATGAGATATAAAATATCTCACAGTTTCACGAGAGATGCCAGAAAATAATTTATGATGCAATATTTTAAGGCTATAATAAAATAATTCCTATATTCTCATCCATTTTTACTTGAAATTTGGGGCGGACAGGTGAATGTTTTTTTTTTCTATCCAAATTTTGTGAAAAATGCTCTAATTTTGAACAGATATATCATGATAAGGAGGGGTATTTGCCAAAAATACAAGTTGCGGGGCAGTAAAATTTCCTGAACCTGAAAGGCGAGGGAAATTTAGACTCGAGACTTGTATTTTTGGCAAATACCCCAACGTTCATGATATATCTGTTTAATTACACTGAATGTCTCATTCATCAAAGCGCACAGATGACTCTGGGACAAATACAACGGTAAGGTGGTATTTGCCAAAAAATACCAAGGCTATTAACCAATCAGAATGCAGCTTACTTACATAAGGTGTAATTATAAAAGAAATTTACCCAAATTGGCCAAATATCAGAATAAAACTTTTTGAGGGATTTGAAAAAAATTGGGGCGGACAGGGATGAGAATCTAGCATATTTTTTATTTTGGCCTTAATAAGTTTTAGACTTTGACTTTGAGATATAAAATATCTCACATTGCCATGAGAGATACAAGAAGGTAATATACTGTGAAAGTACAATTGTTCGTGGGGTTCCAATTTTCGTGGATTTCGTGGTTCGCTTAAACCACGAAATTATGTTCCCAACGAAATGCAGTTTTCCTGTAGGTTTTTAATGCACAGAATTCGAAACCACGAATTTAAGAACCCACGAAATAGTGATAATTATGAAAACCACGAAAATTGGTGTCCACGAATAAAAGTACTTCCACAGTATATACTGTAGCTGCTGTAGTAATGCAGAGGTATTTAACTGTGAACACATTATTTCATTTATTCTGATCATATTTTATTTTGTAGAATGAACGCAGTGCTTTTGCTATTATTGCCATCATAGCCATGCACACATATGTTATTGGTTTTGCAGTGGGTCTTGGTAAGTGTGATTTTTTTCACTTCAGTTAAGCTGGTACGAGCATCAGTTAGAATACAATTAGAATTCCTCACAAGATTTTAAAAGTATATAATTGTATGTACATTTGGCCATCCTAAATGAATTCTGTGTTTAACATCAACCTAAGACTTCTAAACCTAGGAGTGAGAGAGGAAGAGAAAAAAAGAAATTTTTAATTAAAAAAAATGCAAATATCTTTCACAATTTTAATGCATAAATATGCTTTAGAATAGATTGCACACCTTCATTTTCAATTTTTCACTGATATTAAACTGTTCATTTCACTTTCTTTTGAAAGTCTTTTTTCAATTCTGAACCAGACTGCTGCTAAATTAATGACCAATATGGCCTTCAACCTGAAAATGTTTTCACAATGTGAACGGGTGATGTTAAATATAGAATGAATTTAGGATGGCCTTAATAGGGTCTGTAAGTCTCGTCATGTGACACTGAGAAATAACGATAACACCACTATTTGAAAACGTTTCCCACCAAATTATGACGTTGCAGCATTATGACGTTCGATATTTTGTACGAAACGTCATAGGGTTTTGTTAAAAATGCAACTTCCGGGTACAAAAGTATGTTCCAAAATTGAACGAGACTTACAGACCCTATAAAATTAAGCATAAGTTAGCTTAGACTCTGCCATGTGCGAATTTTTTTTAGATGAATAATATCAAAATTGACTTGCAGGAAAAGTGTTTCTTGATTTTATATTGCTGTATGATAGGCTTTTTTACGTTTAAAATTTAAACAAAATAAAATATTGTAAAAATTTTTGTGGTGTTTTCAATTGTTTATAGATGAGAGATAGGGGAAAATTGACCCTATTCGAATGTGATAAAACCTAACTTCCACTAAGTATGTAAACAATGCTAAAAAAATGGATGGCTCAAGGAACATAACTCTAGCTGAAATTTAATGACCACAAGCTGAAGATAACATGTAAATAAACCAGTCTGGGTGTCAGGATTTCTAGAGTTTTTTACTTAGCTTATGTGAAATCAACCAGCTATCGATGTTATTATTGCATTTATTTTATATGATGAATGTTTTATGCTTAAATCTTGTGAAGAAAACATAGTAATTAAGAAGATATACATGGAGAAAATTGGATGTCATACTTTGACCTATTTCATATAATAATTGCTGTTTTCTAATGTTTCACCTCTGACATCAAATATCTGTTCAGAACTATCTACATATTTATAACAGTGGAACTTTCTTAAACTGGTCATCTGAAAACTGGATTCCTCTATAGGTTTTGGGTCAGAATTTTTACCTATTAAATAATTTAAAATTACCTCTGAAAACTGGCTCCTCAGAATTCGGAATTCCAGCTGTATAGATCTGTCCCAAAAGTATATTTTCTTGTTAAATTCAACTCTGAAAATGGGATGACATCTTTTTGTGGACAATAAAATGGACCAAATTTTTTTAAGATGTCACATTTCTATCACTATCTGCATAAATGAATAAGTGTATTTTAGAAGATTACCACCAATCTTGATGGACTGACAGCCTAATTTTTAGCTCACCTGGCCTAAAAGGCCAAGTGAGCTTTTGCCATCACTTTGCGTCCATCGTCCGTCCGTCATCTGTCCATCCGTCAACAATTTCAAAAATCTTCTCCTCTGAAACTGCTGGGCGAATTGTAAACAAACTTGGCCTGAATCATCACAAGGGTATGCAGTTTCAAAATTGTGTTCGATTAGTCCGAGGGTCAAACAACATGGCTGCTGTTACTAAAAATAGAACATAGGGGGTAAATTGCTGTATTTTGCAAATAACTCAAAAACCGTTACAGATATCAAAAATCTGACCCAAGTAAAAATGATCAGCATGGCAAGATCTACCAGCCCTGCAATTTTGAAGAAAATCTGAAAACCTGTCTTAGAGTTATTGCCCTTTTTCCGTAAAATTTTCAAAATTTTGATATTTTTTTTATTTTTTATCAAAAAAACTATAACAGATAGAGGTTAACTTTAAATTGATAAAATGTTCAGCATATCAAGATCTATCGACCCTGAAATTTTGAAGAAAACCAGAAACCTTTTGTAGGAGTTATTGCCCTTCTTTCACCAAATTTTTAAATTTTTTGTATTTTTCGTCTTTTATTTCCAAAACTATAGAAGATGAAGGTCAAGTGTAAATTGATGAAATGTTTGCCATGCTGAAGCGACTTCAAAACTGGTGTTGAAAATTGTTTGTTAATCACCATTTTCAAAATGGCCGCCAAAAAAAGGCGGGAAAATGAAACATTGTCCGATTTCAATAAAAATTGGTTTCCAAATAGATATTGATGTTGCAACTTCAAAACCGGTGTTGAAAATTTTTCGTTGATCGTCATTTTCAAAATGGCTGCCAAAAAAGGCGGGAAAATTCAACATTGTCTGATTTCAATGAAATTTTGTTTCCAAATAGGTATTCATGTGGCAACTTCAAAACTGATGTTAAAAATTGTTCATTGACTGCCCTTTTCAAAATGGCTGACAAAAAAGGCGGGAAAATTCAACATTGTCTGATTTCAATGAAATTTGGTTTCCTTATAGATATTGATGTTGCGACTTTATGGTGTTAAAAATTGTTGTTGACCGCCATTTACATAATGATGTCTCGACTTCAAAATGGTGTCAAAAGTGGTCCTTAGCAAGAATGTTTTTTGTCAAAAAAGTCCAACAAAGACATATAGTAAAACATGATCAGACTTTAAATACAGTTCAAAAATTGGTTGAGTTTGAGCTACCAAAGTTAGAGAGACTGAAGTTTAACTGTATAACTTACAATGTTAGCTTGATTGTGGCAAATGAAAACCAGGTGAGCAATACAGGCTCCTGGGAGCCTCTGGTTGCTATACAGATCGTAATGTTGCATTTCCTGTATCAGTGTTCACATTGGAAAGGTCAGATTTCTTATCCTCCTAAAACCGGAACCACTTGTAACCGACCAATTTCTTTGGTCCAGACTTAGGCCATTTTTCAGAGGTTCCACTGTATATGAAAATTCCTGATAAGCTTATATCTTTTAGGCCTCACAAAATGGCAAATCATTGTACTGAATAGTAAATATTGTACTAGTACAGTAAGATGAAGTGTAATATGCAAATTTATGATTTATGTTATTGCAGGACCTATTCCATTTATTGTTGTGAGTGAGATTTTCCGACAGGAACCAAGGGCTGCAGCCATGAGTTTGTCCTTGACCTTCAATTGGGTCTGTAACTTTATTTTGATGATGGTTTTCAGGTTTATGCAGGTAAGTTCATAATAGATTAGGTTCTGTATCTCAAGGCATCAATTAGAAAATTTAACAGCCTCAAATTTGATTTACTGGAGCTTGGTTAAAGATACATTAAGAGATGAGAATTTTTGTGTCGCCTGCATTCATGCAGTGGCGACATATCTGAATCATTATCTGTCATCTTGTGTTGGCAGCGTTACAAAAATTTCTGTCACATTTATCTCAGGAACCACATATCCCAGCCTTCTGAAGTTTGGCATAGAATATCAGTATGAGGACGTATACTGTGTAACAGAGTTTGGGATCTCTCAAATGCCCACTTCCTGTTTGACAGAACTTGGACTATTTTTTTTCGTTGTTACGCAGGCAACACATGTTTTCCTTGGAAGACTTTTAGTGTTGTTGGTATAAGGGAGATCACTGTCAAATTAGTCTGTATTTTTATTAAATACAAAAAATGACTTGCATTCTCACGAGGATTTGTGCAACTTAATATATATATATATATATAAATGCAGCTTAGTAATAACGTTCAATTTAGGAAATAAATCATTGGAAAATATAGTCAATCTTCTATGGCCCTAGCACCTAAGGATCGATGAAAATAGTTTGAGTTTAAGGGAATTTGAGCTATTGCGGTCAAACTGTGTTTAAATTTGAACAAACGAACCTGAAAAAGGGTTCAATACATCCATAATATTCAAGCCATTGAAGTTAACAGTACTAACAATTTGAATTTAATTAAATACACTGTTTAATAGGAAGCTTTATTTCTTTTATAACAGAAAGCCATGAGGGGATATGTTTACCTGCCATTCATTGGAGTGCTGATTTTGGCTATTGCTTTCATAACTATTATGGTACCGGAGACAAAGAACAAAACATTTGATGAAATTGCACAGAGTATTTCAAAGGGCAGACGAGGACAGAAAGGTGGAATGTTGAACCATGAAGGAGAGGAAATGCAGCCAATGAAAGCTTGATGATGGTGAATTCTAGGGATTTTATTATTTGTTTTGAGCAGACATTTGTTATGTGCTATTATTATTGTATTGTTAGGGCTTATCTTGTTGATATGTGTTCCCTTATCTCAAGACCTTATTTTAAAATCTGTAGATTTTTCTATAAGTTCAATAAATCAGACATCGACAGTGGAGTACCGAAGGAACAAGTCAAGAGAGATTGTGAAATCGTAAAACAGCACCGATTACTTATCTCAGTAATATGGAAGTATCTTCAATGGCCCATTGATACTAAAGACATAACTCATTAAGTATTCTACTTTTATGGCTACTAAAGTTTACCACTATTTTTAAATGAGTTTGTGACACATTATGTCTGTTACTATTATTGTGGCAGTAAAAAGATATTCAGATACCAAATTTTATTCATTGGATTGGTTCATAAAGGCAAATTCCCTTTAATCTCCTTGTAATCGAGATGGTAGAAGCTAAATGTACTTGTAAAATCAGATGCATAAAGATCAGTGCCATTCCCATAATGCCTTAGCATTTATTAGTCAGTCTATTTCAGTCTGACTGAGCATGGAAAGGGGAATAACGTTTTGTGTCGTATACAGATTTTAAAATAGGGTCATATTGTTGAAATCTGCAGGCATCTAGGCGGTTTCTTCCCTTTTTTGTTGAATCGCTTTTGATATTGTTGAATTTATACATGCGTACATATAGCTCACTTATTATACAGTTTTCATATGTCAAAAATTGCTCATAATGTGTGGGCATTATAGATTTTGACCAACATATTCCATATTTGAACAAAAGAAGTGCCAAAATGAGTAAAAAGGTATATGGTGTGAGAGCTTATATTTACATACACATAAATTGGCTCTTAAGAGTTATCAAAGGATACACTGCAAAAGTTTCCAATCAATTTTCACTTTGTTTATTCAAAGCCAACTAGATTTTTATTTAACTCTTGAGCCAAATAAAAAAAAAATCAGTAGTTTTATTTGAACACATCGTTACATTTGGCTTGAAGTAAAAATTCAAAACTTAAAAAAACCTTTTGTTTATTGATATATACCCATGTTAATGTTTTTTAACAAGTTGATTTCTGCAAGAAAGATGTAATTGAATATTGTGACTGTGTGTGTTTTACATATTTAAACAGAAAAGAGAGACTGGTTTTCAGCATAGTTTTAATCATGAATGAATGAGAAAACAAGATGCCATTTTGATTATCTAGAATGTAATTTCATTCCTTCAAAAGACAAACATCCAGGAATTTTTATGAACTGGACAAATTTTCGTCAACAGCATCCCAATGAAATATTATCGTATCACCTATAAAGGAGGTAATTTAAACAAATGAAGTGAACATCTTTGACAGTTTCCTGTTACTTGTGAATTCAAATACAAAATGAGCATAGTTTCAATACTAAGGAATCGCAAAACACAGCTCCATGCAAATCAGATGTTTTAGCCTATAGAAGAGTGTAAATAAAGTTTTGTAGTAGATTAAGCAGAAGAAAATATTTTCGAAAATTTGATATTATTGACTCTCTTACAACATGTGTCATAAAAATAGGGTGAAGAGGGGAATGTTGGATTATTTTGGTGGTTTGGATAGAAAAATGGTTTTTAGCTCATTGAAGGCTAGTGTAAATAAAGTCAATAAGTTTTTTATGCAAGGGCACTTTTCTAACATAGGCTTAAAATTTTATTTAATTTCTGAAAAAGCATGTGTGTTGTACATTGGTAGCTTTACCCATGCCAAGAAATAGTTGAACCAAAGTATTTTTAGATTTGGTATGGAATAGATGTGTTTTGTTAAAGAATACTGTCAGATGAAACACATGTTTGGATGATAAGTTTCTTATTCAGTTATTTCCCTTTTTTGCAGCTTAATTATCTCCCTTCCCAGCTTGGCTAGTGTCTTTGATGTTGGAGGTTTATCTGTACAGTGGCAGATTTAGGTGGGGGTGCCCCCCCCCCTTAGGTTGAAAAATATTTAATTTACCTAGGGGTTTTTAAAAAAATGGGGTTTTTGGCCCCCCTTATGGAAAAATTTTTGGTCAGGTCCCCCTTAGCAGAAAGTCTGGATCTGCCACTGCTGTAAATGTGTATTTGATACTTTTGTTGTGAATTTGTTGAGATATTGTGATAATTTTGATTGCATAAAAAAATGGATGTAGTTGGAGCTTACATTTTGGGGAAAATGATATAAAACTTGAATTTAATGATACTTATTATATTGGAACAGATAAAAAAAACAGATAAAAAAAAATCTCGGGATAGGTAGAGTGGGATTCATGTATTTTTGTCCTTGTATCAGAATGTTACATTGTAGGTAAGAGAGCATTGAATCACAGGTAAAAATTGTCATGACATGTTAATGTGCGTAACATTTTTAGGTCTATCACTTTAATATACAATTATTTGAAGCCATATTTATATTTTTGTCAAGGATTTCTGGGCTTGTTTCTGAAGACTTTTGAAATTACAAACATAACAAATCATTTTATGAAGTCTTTGTGATGATGTGTGTAGATAAATTTGTACAAATATATGAGATTATGAATTTTATTAAATTATTTATGTTTTAGCTGTTATATATAAATTTTCAGCTTTTGAAATGTAATTTTAAAGATTTATGCATGTATGTTATTTCTACAGCTGTATTTTTGCACCACTAAATTATGCTTAAAAGGTATTGTTGTGAAAATAACTGCACTTCCTAAGATATTTCCAGAAATGTTTATATATGTTAAAGAAATGTGCAATTGGAATTAGCAAAAAAACTCAATTAAAAGTGTATTATGCTGAGAATCTCATGTAAAAGTATAGTGTGCTAAAAACTCATGAAAAGTCGATAACTCTTGAGAATCTCATATTTAAGTCTATAATGCTAAGAATCTCGTATTTAAGTCTATTATGTCAAGAATCTCATATAAAAGTCTATCATGCTAGGAATCTCATTTGAAAGTCTGTCATGCTAAGAATTGCATGTAAAAGTCTGTTTTGCGAAGAATCTTTTTTTGCAAATCTATTGTTTTATGAACTTTTGTAGATTTACTTTTGGAATTTTTGATGTGCTGTTTAGTCTTGTATCAGAACAATTATTTTGAGAGATTTTTTTTTATATTTTGTTATTGCATTAGTAAATTTTTTTTAAATATATATTTTAATTGTGGTATTGTACCATGACAATGTATGTTATACCACATTAGCCGTAAGTTGCACAGTGAAACCTATGAACCATTTTTAATTGGTTTACACTGTATGAGGATATAAAGAAATGGATAGAAAGAGACACATCAGCATGTAGAGAAAAGATAAGTTTAAGATTTCACTGTTTATACTGTGTGGGTGCTCAAAATATTGATTTGACATTTCCAGAATACGGATATCGTTCTAGGGTGAGGAGGAGGGGCTTAACAGCTCCTATATCATTGTGATTAAGTTAACTTTGACACAAAGACATAATCGTTTATTCATTCATCAAAAACCAGACTTTTGTCAATAGATTATTTACTACTACAGTAGAACTTTGATGGTACAAACTGCGATAACTCCCAACACCATGGATATCAAGAACCCATTTTCTGGTCCCTTTGTTCTAATTACAACATTGTTCGACCTCGATAGCTTGAACTGTTTCCATTGGTCCCTTGTGTGTTCCAGCCATCAAAGTTTGACTGTATATAGATTTACCAGTTTGCATTTCAATATGTCACAAAACAGAAAATGTTACATCACAAAAGTCTTGTAGTTTTTTTTGTCAGCAGTCCTACCTAACGTGAACACTTGTAACATAAGGAAACAATATCAAACCCAAATATCATACATTGATCATTAGATCTTGATAAATAGGATGAAATAAATTTTCAAAGTAAACACACATCAATAGTCATCTCTTTCACAATAAGTTATTGTTTAATTAATCATGAATGAATGTTACAAAACACATGCTTTGTTTAGTGCTTTTTATATGTTTAAGTGCCTATACACGTTTTGTTTGTTATGTTAGTGCTTTTTATATAATTCACTGTTCTGCAAACTAACAAAAAACATGCTAGTTTGGTTAATGTCATTGCCTAGCTTGGAACAAGTCACAAATCTACTTGTGCTAGTTTGGTTAATTTAAGAAAATTTATTGCTTGGTTAATTTTAGGTAATTTATTGCTTTGTTTTGAATTTTTCTGTGCTAGTTTTGTTTTTGAAAAATTTTGTTACTTATCAATCATTGTAACTTTAAAGAACTGTTTTTAATATGTACTTCAATAGTTCAGTCAATGAAAGTAGTTTCTTCAAAATAAAAGTCCTTGTTTATCTCATTAACTTGGTTTTATTAAAATATATAAGTGCTAGATTTGTTAATGATTTGGCTAATATTTAATCAATAATTGCTTGAAAAGAAAATTTAATATTCATTCCAATGATTAATTTTGTTTAAAATGAATCATTAAAGTGCTGTTCAGCTCTAAATTGAATCAGTCATTGCTTTTTGACTTAAATTGAATCATTAAGTGCTGTTCAGCTTTAAATTGAACCATTCATTGCTTTTTGACTTAAATTGCATTATTAAGTGCTGTTCAAGTCGAATCATTAAGTGCTGTTCAAATTGAATCATTAAGTGCTGTTCAGCTTTAAAGTGAACCAGTCATTGCTTTTTGACTTAAATTGAATCATTAAGTGCTGTTAAGTTTAAATAGAATCAGTGCAATTCAGGTATTAAAAATTAAATCAGTGCTGTTTGGCTTAAATTGAACTATTCAGTGCTGTTGAGATTGATTGAATTAGTAAGTACTGTCCACTTAAAATTAGTTAGTACTGTCCACTTAATTGAATCGGTCAGTGCTGTTTGACTTAAATTGATTCTGTCAGTCCTGTTCAGCTTATATAGAATCAGTGCTGTTCAGTTTAAATGGTGTTGGTGCTGTTTAGCTTAAATTGAATCAGTCAGTGCTTTTAAGCTTAAATAGAATCAGTGCTGTTTATCTTAAGTTAAATCAGTCAAAATTATCAGCTTAAATTGAATCAATCAGTGTTGTTCAGCTTAAATTGAATCAGTTAGTGCTGTTCAGCTTAATTAATCAGTCGATGCTAGAATTTGATTTCAAATTCATCAGTATTACTTTTTTCAAATGCTGTAAAATTAGTTGGTCTGTTTTAAGCTTTTATCAGGGGTATGTCAGTTAAATGACTTAACTTTTGGAATTAATTTGTGCTAGATATATTTTTGATTTAATTGGTATGTTTTGAGTTTATTGTGTTTGTTTGGAATTTTTACTGACTTCACTTTTTACTGATCACAAAAATACCTTATTAATGAAATTGCAACCATTTTATCATGAGACAAAATCTTAAAATCAATAAAGTTATAATCCGAGATTTTAATAATTGATAGTTTCAGAAGTTTTACTTTCAGATATATTTAGGAACTTTTATTCCAAATATCAAAGTATGTTCTTTTTAATAAGTGATATATTTTTATAGCTTATATACCAAAAGGCCATTTTTATGATTTATTTATTTGTATATACCACAGAGTCTTTAGATGTTTTAGTAAATGAGTTGTTTTTTTTAAACAGAATTCTCCACAATAGCCCTTATATGTTACCATGGAGCTTCCATATTTTTTTGGGAATTGGGTGGAAATTTATATCACTTGTTGACATTTTTTTAATAAAATTGCACATAATACACCATCACCTGACAAAAAAAGTTACACAATAATCATGAAAGGGTGATTGCTTGAAATGTATAAATTGTAACCAATATCAAAAAGTATATTCCACATGAGATTTTTAAATTAGATACATAATATTACTCAAGTAAGAATCTCGTAGGTATTACAGTTAAAGTAACTAATTTTGCTTTTTGCATTATTTTTTATGTCTTAATCTGTATTGTAAATCTTAATACATGTAGATACTTCTATTACAAATGTAGGTCTTAATTTATATCTTAAAATCTTAATCAGTATTTTAAATTTGTAGTCTTAATCATATTCATATTGACTGTTTTTGTCAACTGTTGTTTGGAAGACAATATATTTCTCTTGCTAATACATTTGTATTTTTTAAAAAATTATAGCCTAGTTTTAAAAATATAAAATATGAGACTCTAAATTTTTGTCTTCTTAATCATCAAAATGTATAAAATAGCTTTAGATAAATTTCTGAGAAGAATATGAAAAAATAAAACATTCCTTTAAGAAAAGTTGCCAATATGTAAAGAACTTACCTGGCAAATACCTGGTATAATATGATAAATACATGTATATATATGTTTTGTGTGTATATACAATCAATATCCATTGTGTTGCTTTTATTGTAATTAACCACTAGCAGTTCTCACCATTTTTGTGAAAAGATATTTATATAAGTTCGTCCAAATAATTAAAATTCTTCTAAAATTATTTAGTTTCAACATTTGAGTATCAATGAAAGAAATTAATATAATCTCAGATAGCTTTTTTTGTTTTTGAGTACTGAATACAACTGATAAAATCCCAGATCTTTGTACAAAATTGATTTTGATATAATCCCTGATAGTTCGGTACCTAACCAATTTAAAACCAGATAGTTCAGGTTCATGTTACCAATTTGTATATATGGCCAGTATAATCAAAATGGTTTTGAAATTTGTTTTTTTTATTGTCGTGAGAATTTCATTGTTTAAACTAGTCTATTATACTTTGGGTGTTATTCATATCTTATCTACACATCTTCATTTATAACGACAACAAAATAAACATTTTAAATACATTTTACCGAACAAAAACATGTAAATAATAAAAAATTTTCAGGATTTTTGATGTAAAACCAATATATTTTTTTTTGTGTGCCAGCTCACATACCGACTACTCATACTCAAATCATATTTGTCGGCCAAGATGAAGCATTTTTGAGCCAACATGATTTACACACCCACACATCCTCATGTTGATACTGCCAACATTCATACATTTTTGAATCTCGTAAGTTTTTTTTCATAATTGTATATTTTTATCATATATTTATTGTGTGGTGTTGACTTTTAGTGGTTGTAAATAAACTTCAAAATATATCAGTTGTTTTTATCTATTTTGCATTATTTAATCCATACACGGCTCGAACTGCAACAACTTGAACAACATGAATGTCTTAAACCCTGTTTCTGGACCTTTTGTTCCAATAGGGTCTGTAAGTCTCGTCATGTGACTCCCGAGAAATCACGATAAAATTGCAATTTGAAAACGTGCCCCGCCAAAATTTGACGTTGCAGCATTATGACGTCCAAATTTGTGATTGAAACGTCATATGTTTTTGAAATAAATGCAACTTCCGGGTACAAATTATGTACCCGGAAGTTTCAAAATTGAACGAGACTTACAGACCCTATTTAAACATAGTTCTACCTTGATAGCTCGGAACTGTTTTCAGTAGTCCCTTCGGTGTTTGAGCCATTGAAGTTTGACTGTATAAGTAGCAATATTAGTAAAGAAAGTGCCAATTTCCCAGATTCAGCCAATGCGCGACAACTCTTCATATGAAGCAAATTTACCTGTGCAGTTAGTGTAAAACTCAAGATTTCAAAAATTAATTGCTCCCAAAAAGATAAATTAATACTCATGAAACTTGGTTCATATGAAGCGAATTTACCTGTGCAGTTAGTGTAAAACTCAAGATTTTAAAAATTAATTGCTCCCAAAAATATAAATTAATACTCATGAAACTTTGTACAAAAATTAGTTAATGAATAATCTATTGATTTGCTAGTAGGTGACCAATGGGGGATGTAACCAATATTGAGTAAAAGTGAAAAACTAATGTTATTCTAAACGGTTAGATACAAAATAAACAATAAAAAGCCTATTCTGAATTAGTTTAGGTGAAAAGAGGAGATTTAGACACATAATGTTTTCAAGTTTAAGATACAGTGTCTTGTTTTTCTGAAGTCTTATAATGCAAAGAAAACTTTTCAATTAAACCAAATTTCACAATTTTTAATGCAAGGAGTTGTAGAACTTTTATCTCTATTGTGATAGCTAGTATGTAAAAGATCGGTTGAAATGACAATCTGCAAGTTTAACTTGTTTCAATCAAAGTTGATTAACTAATAAATAAATACTGTAGTTGCCTCAACTTGAATTTTTACAGACAGTCATTTTGACAAGTAGCATTTCTTCAGTGCAGATTAAATAAAAACAGAGGACCATAACCAAAATTTGTATAACAGCTCATAAGAGACGAATAACTTAATAGGATCAATGTAACGTAAGTCATGTAGCATTACGTCAGTGGAAGTGATTATTTGCACTCTCATATTTTCCCTATGTTTATCATATAAAACGTCTTTAGCTTACCTGTCTATAGCCAGGGTGAGATCTTGCCGTCACTTTGTGGATATCATCTGTCCCTAGGCCTCTGGCCTAATCTTTTCATTCAAAGATCTTTTCCTCTGATCATACTGGGTCAATATGAACCAAACATGGCCTCAGTAGTCTTTCAGTGGTTCCTTATGCAAAAAAGCACTTTACAGGTTTGTTCTCTATCCAACATGGCTGCCAGCAGGGAACATAGTTTAACATTGAACGCTGCAAGAAAACTTATTCAATGATAACCTTACTTGGCTGCAGTAGTCATCAAGTGGTGCCCTGCAAGAAAGGTGTTTTTTCAGTTTGCACTGGCTAGAATTACCTGGACAATTAATCCTAATAAAAATAATTATTGTTACCTGAGACCGGAATAAAGACTTCTTATGGAACCTCCACCGGATGCGGACCTGTATTAAATGAAGTAACAATAATTTTTATCCTTATTGTTACCCGGCGTTATTGTTACCTGATATTATTTGTATTTAGTAATCTCGGTTATTATTATTATATTGTAAAATAAATGAATAGAAATATTGTTTAAAATTAAGAAATGTACAATACAATGAAAATTGAATGAAAAAATAAGTATACTATCTGATCACCGGTCCTGATTTGAAAAGATCTCACCCCTATTATATGAAAACAGGGCATCCAACATGTCAGAGAGGACAGTGGATTTTTTATTGGGGAAAATCACAGGCACTTCTGGCAAGGACCACCCCCCCCCCATCTCTTATAGTGGAAAATATAAGAGAGAGGGGGTTTTGGACTAAGTCAATACAACAGCGTGATAGAGTAATTCCTGACACTTCCAAAGCTAAAATAGGTAAAAAAAGAATGAAATAAGAACATTTTGAGGATTTATCATAAAAGACGAGAAAATAACAAAAAGGGGGGTGGTCCTTGCCACAAGCGCCTGTGGGGAAAATTCAATTGTTTTGGCGAACTTGAAAATAAAAGGAGGATTTACCAGGACACAAAATACAATTATACAAAAGGAGCAATTTGGAAGTGCAAAATTGATAAGTGAAATTTCTAATAAGGACTTAGTATAACCTGGGACTAATATATTGACAATATATTAGTCCCAGGTATAACAGGAACTCAAATTTACTAGCATGCATGGATGGAGAAACTTAACTATATCCATGGGATCTTGCCCATCTTTTAAGAGGGTCTCATTGGGGTCTAAGCGTGACACGGGATCGACCGTTTTTCTGTAAGCGTGACTCGTGAAAGTCAAATTATTGTCCGTGAAAACGGGAAACGAAGTAGAGCGGGATACGTGAAATTAGATAAAAATGGTTCGGGAATTCGGGAAAATGATAATTTTACTAAGCGGGAATTTCAGTTTTTCATTATCAAAAACTTTAATGTATGTACGATTTACAATAAGTGATGTTCTGCATGATACCTCTTGATCTTCGACTGGATCTTGGAAAATATATATAAACCGACGGAATATTGGATGGCCAGTACTCAAATCTACGAAGATGTGAGAAGTATTTTTGGAACCTGCATATACTACGGCATGTATGTGAATGGCTTTTCAGAAATAGCCAGACTCCTTCATAAGTTGACAGAATACAGTGAAAATATTTAATGTCACGAGAGTGTCAGGTGGCAAACTTAAAAAGTGTCTTGTGTAGGCTCAAATTTTTGGATACCCATAACGTAAATATCAGACATCGAAGCCCAGCTCCTTTGGAATAGGGGCTGAATTATCTAAAATACAAGGTGAAAAAGAGACTATGACAGCTAATTTTAGTACAAGCTTGCCGGAATACACAAGAACGCAGTTAGGACATAACTTGCAATAACATCTGCTATAAAGCATTTCTAGATGAAGTGCCGTTCCTTGTCAGGATAGATAATGGTGCCCTTGACTGGCTTTAAAATTTCAAGAACCTTGAAGGCCTTATTGTGTCTGCAAGGTTTAGTATCAGTATGCAAGGTGTAAACACTTGATTCACTCAGAATAAAAAGAAGTCTAAAATTGTAAAACTGAATTCAAGCACTGAAACTTTGTATGCTAATAGGTTTGATGGCTTCAAAATCGGTTTTCCTATTATGTTCATCGTGTCTGAGTTTTGTCCAAAATGATCAACAGCTAGGTATTAAGTTTAACATTAATTTCAAATGCAAATACATTAAAAAGCCTTCTCTTCTTAGCGTTAACTGCTTACTTGGCTTACACAATCAAAATAACACTTTATCCGAAAAAAAAAACATATCACTGTTTACATAATACTCTATTTTCTAAATAGTGAATAAGCGTGATCTAGAAAAACACAAAAATGGTAAGCGGGATACGGAAATTTAACAAAACGTTAAGCGTGGTCCGGGATCAGAACCCCCCAATGAGACCCCCTTTTAAAAGTCTTATTTTTATGTAGTTTTCATTTTTTTACATGTTTCAAAATGACTTTAGTAAGCAAAGGTGGATATAGGAATGCAAATTACGAGTTATGTTATAATACTTAAGAATTGTAGATACAGACGAGTGTTTTTCTTTGATGAATAGCATTTATAGTTTTCAGTTATATCTCATTTACGTATATTAATTTTACAGGGTAATTGTGCAAGAAATTAAAAAATATATTTCTAAAGGGGAGGGGAAGTTTCCAACCGCAGCCTTCTAATTTTCAACCACAATCCCATTTTTTCAGCACATTTCAAATGAAATGTCCCGTAGTTCTACGTTGGAGAGACTTTGGATGTAGTCAAGTTCAGAGATTAACACAATCACGAAGTTTTTTTAGTTATACTGTTTCCTATTAAAATTTCAGTTAATCGTCCATACTCTTATCTCGTGCTTATATAAACGTAATGGCATTTTATAAAAATATACATTCATTTTCGTTCAAACTTCATTAACAAAAACCCATAATCTAATATTTTTGTACCGATCACATTTAATACTGTTTAGTTACTCTTTATATCAAATAAATTTGTAAGTCTTGAATTCCTTTTGTCAGGTAACAATAACGCCAGGTAACAATAAAGATAGAAATTATTGTTACCTCATTTAAAACAGGTCCGCATCCGGTGGAGGTTCCATAATAAGTCTCTGTTCCGGTCTCAGGTAACAATAATTATTTTTATTAGGATTACTTTTGCAGGTAAACCCAGGTAATCGTAGCCAGTTCGTTTTCAGTTTGCACTATATTGAAGATGGTTGGGAACAAAATTTAACATTTGACCTTATGGGATTACTTTCAAAGATCTCTTCTGAAACGCAAAACTGATGGAGACAAAACTTATTCACAATGATCTTTAGGTGGTACCCTGCAAAAATAGTGTTTTTCAGGTTCACACTTTATTCAAGATGGCTGCCATTTGGGAACATAATTAAATATTGGACCCTATGGGAAAACACATAAAAGATCTCTGAAACTGCTTTGTCAAACGGAACAAAACTTGGTCACAATAGTCCTCAGGCGGTCCTGTGAAAAAAAAAAAGTTTTTTATCATGTTGCACGTTATCCAGTCTGGCCGCCATTGCAAAACAATGTTCGACATTGGACTCTATGGGATCTTTTCCTCCGAAACTACAATGCAAATTTTAACCAAACTTCGTCACAATAGTCTTAGGGTAGACCTTTGGAAAAAGGTGTTTTTGAGGTTCATTCTTCATCGATGATGGCTTCCAGTAGAAACATATTACGATACCTCTAATGAAATTATGGGCATGTTTGAACTTGTCCACAATAGTCTTTAGTTTGTCCCTTGAAATAAAGTGTTTTTCAAGTTCGTTTTATCAGCATTAGTCGGGCCTATATTTCAGCATTGGACCCCATGTAAAAACACATTCCAAGAGTTCTGAAACTGCTGGGCTAATTGGAACCAAACGTGGCTTTTGGTGTTCCTTCTAAAATGGGCGATTTTAGCCAGGGTGACCGTTTGTCATCATTTTGCGTCCGTCGTCTATCCATCGACCCGCATAAACTTTTCATTCAAAGAACTTCTCTGAAACTACTGGACCAGTTGGAATCAAACTTTGCCACAATAGCATTTGGGTAATCCCCTGTAAGAATAATGCTTTAGGTCTGCACTAAATCTGAGATGGCTGTCAGGTCTAAACATAGTTTAACATTGGGCACTGTGAAAAATGCGTTCAAAGGTCTTCTAAAAAAAACTGCCTGGTCAATTGGAACCAAACTTGGTCAACTATAGTTCTGGGGTTGTCCGCCGTGAAAATGTCTTTTCATACCCCCGCTTGAAAAGTGGGAGTATATAGTGATGGGGTGTCCGTCCTTCCGCCCGTCCGTTACACCTGAGGGTATCCATCTCTTATCCGCTACTCATCCGTAACCACTGAATACATTTTCATGAAACTTTAACACAGTCTTTTTGACATAATGTAGATGTGCACCTCCTATTTCAGAATTTGATTTGATTGATTTTTGGAGTTTCCCATAGCAAAGCATGGACTTAGCCATTACGTTACAAGTGGGTACCCATCTCTTATCCGCTACTCCTTCTGAACCACTGAATAGATTTTCATGAAACTTAAAAAAAGTCTTTATGACATAATGTAGCTGTGTACCTCGTATTTCAGAATTTGATTTGAATGATTTTTGGGGTTTCCCATACCAAACATGGACTAAGCCATTATATTACAAGTGGGTATACCCATCTCTTATCCGCTACTCCTCCTGAACAACGGACTAGATTTTCATGAAATTTTAAAACAGTCTTTATGACAAAATGTAGATGTGCACCTCCTATTTCAGAATTTGATTTAATTGATTTTGGGGGTTTCCCATAGCAAAACATGGACTTGGCCACTACGTTACACCTTAGGGTACCCATCTCTTATCCGCTACTCCTCCGTAACCACTGAATAGATTTTCAATGAAATTTAACACAGTCTTAATGACACAATGCAGATGTGCACCTACTATTTCAGAATTTGATTTGATTGATTTTCGGGGTTTCCCATAGCAAAACATGTACTTATCCATTACATTACAAATGGGTACCCGTCCCTTATCCGCTACTCCTCCTGAACCACTGAATAGATTTTCATGAAACTTTAACACAGTCTTAATGACAAAATGTAGATGTGCACCTCCTATTTCAGAATTTGATTTGATTGATTTTTAATTTCTGGAATCAAATGGGGGTACGGGGGGTATTTACAGTGAGCTCTGCTCACAGTTTTTTCTAGTTTATGTCTGTTCTCAATCAAAGATAGTAGCCAGCGAGGAGCAGTTAGTGTAATATTGGACCCTATTGGATAACACATAAGGGATATTTTCTGAACCACTTTGCTCATTGGAGCCAGTAGAAAAAAATTTCTAGACTAGAAAAACTGTGAGCAAAGTTCACTAATAAATACCCCACAATCCCATTTGATTCTAGAAATTATAAAAAATCAATCAAATCAAATTCTGAAATAGGAGGTACACATCTATATTATGTCATGAACACTGTGCTAAAGTTTCATGTGCTTCAGGAGGAGTAGCGGATAAGAAATAGGTACCCACTAGTAATGTAATGGGCAAGTCAAGGTTTGGTATGGGAAACTCCAAAAATCAATCACATCAAATTCTGAAATAAGAGGTGCACATCTACATTATGTCATAAAGACTGTGTTAAAGTTTCATGAAAATCTATTCCGTGGTTCAGGAGGAGTAGTGAATAAGAGATGGGTACCCCTTGTAATGTAAAGGCTAAGTCCATGTTTTGCTATGGGAAACCCCAAAAATCTGAAATACGAGGTGCACATATACATTTGTGTTAAAATTTCATGAAAGTCTGTTCATTGGTTCAGGAGGAGGAGCGGATAAGAGATGGGTACCCCCTTGTAATGTAATGGCTAAGTCCATGTTTTGCTATGGGAAACCCCAAAAATCAATCAAATCAAATTCTGAAATAGGAGGTGCACATAAAGACTGCGTTGAAGTTTCATCAAAATCTATTCAGTGGTTCAGGAGGAGTAGCGGATAAGAGATGAGTACCCTCAGGTGTAACGGACGGACTGACGGACAACCCCATCACTATATACCCCATTTTTCAAGTGGTGGGTATAAAAAGGAACATCCATTTTGCACAATATTATACAAATCAAGTTCATAGTTTTAGCAAACTTACAACAGAGGTCAATGTACTGAGTTAAAAATGAAATCAAAACCGAGAAAACATCAAATGTACGTACATGTCAAATGACACGTGGAAAAGCTGACCTATAGGACCAAATACTGTTTTTTTTGTCCAACCACTGTCACTTTTCATTCAAACATCTTGTCCTCTGAGACCACTTGGCAAATGTAAACCAAATTTGGTCATATTAACCAGAATGTGTTGAAAAAGTGTCTATTGTGTTTTTACTGCATCCAAGATGGGTGCAATGTAAGCTGGAAACAGTTCAACATGTGGATGTTAGTTTGCTCGGTATTTTAAAATGAATTCCGTTCAAACTGGTGTTAGGGGCCGTCTTGAAAAGGTCTTCTCGTCTTTTACTAATTATTAATTGTTATTTATTGTTTATACCGTTTTCTGTAATATTGTACTGTACCAATCATAAATGTTTGATGTATCATGTCCTCCTGGGGCCCTAATTTGGTAATAAAACATTCTGATTCTGATTCTTTTACTATGAAACCAGTCTGAACCAACTTGTCATAGTCCTTTGGTGGTCCTGTTTAAAGGGTTATGTTAAACATATGTTCATAACTATTAGGCAGAGGCAACACGTCACACGACCCATCGCTATGGTCAAGATGGCCAAAACGGGCTCTTGAGAGTCTCTTTAGGTGAAGACGGGCGACATGTGGTAAGACACACACATTTCAATGATTATTACCAAAAACGAATGCATAATGTATATCGTGATCACTCTAGCCTTAAAGTGAGATCGATATCAATAGGGCTTCACTCTAGCACCTAAAACAAAAACAATGATTGATTTGGGTCTATAATCTTACCAAGAGATATTTTACCTGTATTATGATCATTTGTATATCGAGGGATTAAGAGTGTCTGGAGAAAACCACAAACCCCTGGAAGGTAACTGATCATCTCACATATAATTAAAGGGAAACTTGAAACTTAAAACTGTACAAACGCTTGGTGTGTGTTAAAGCTGGCCATTTATTTTTCCAATAGTCGATGCTATACACTGAAATTGTAGATTTTTGTGTAGATGAATGAAAAACAAAGTATTGAACATTTTAAATGTTTATGGAGATATTTTGTCATACGATTTAACAAGCAAAGCTTGATTATATATATGCTGAATAACATCAACACTTTCTTACTGGATGGAATGTTTACTTTTGAGGTGTGACGTCTCTTGTTTGACATGCCTTCCTGGTTGTCGGCAATCTACTTTGATAAATAAAAAGAAGACACCGCATGTTCCATCTGTGACAGACACTTCAAGACAAAATTATCAAAATGCTGTATTTTTCACAGGCATATTTGTTCAGCTGAATCTTTCAAAACTATGCATTGTTATGAGTACAGATTGTGCCCCTTTTCTTGCCGATTTCGGAATCCACCCCAAGTTATCAATGACAGGTCTGGAATGTTTGTCATTTTATCTAATATTTAGGTGTATTGATGATTACACTATGTAAACGGTATTCTACGCCAAGTGTAACATCGTATTTTTGTAAATTAATACTTGCAGAAGAGACAATTATATGGCACAGCACTTGGTAGTCTAGAGAGAACGCCATCTTCTGTCTTTTCCCATTATAATGGTCATCTGATACTAAACGAATTCAGACTTAATGTAAAAGAACATTGTAAATTGTACCTTCGAACTGAGATTTGATAAAGGATTTCATACAAATGTTTCCCAATTTATATTCTTTTTATTTCAACCGTTCATCATTTTTATTAACAATATGTGTTTCAAAACTCATACAAAGTATGACATGTGTGAATTAAATTAAATATCATTCCCTCGTTAAGTCATTTCCCTGTCAGTGGAACCTTAAACTAACAATTTATATTTTTGTGCTTAAATGAATGATGACCACTAAGTTTTAATGTTTTAAAAAAAGGAACTTGTGATGAAGAAAAAAATTCACAAAATTCTGTGTTAGGAAATGAATATCTTGCCTACATCCCAACAATAATCAACAATGAAAGGATATGGAGTAAATGCCTTCAGGAGAAAACTCAGACAAATATTTCATACATAAATCTGATGGCATTTCAAATGTTTACGAAATTTGCCCCTCTTCTTTTTGATAATCTGACTTATATTAAGCAGAGTTTAGCCGTGATTAGGCTTAATCAAAGACACTATAACAACATTAACATTTGAACATTAAGTATGAACAAATCTGCTTCATACCAAGATTTTAATTTCGAAATCGTCGACATCAGAAGATTCCTCATCCCGATCTGCCGATTTGAAGTTTACTCATCCAACCATTTAGATTCCAAGACATTTAAATAACGCTATTTCCCCAAGATCAAAAAAGGTCAACTCAGTAACCGACCCACCCTCAATAATAATACGATAATGCAGATGGCCGCTATGACAAACAAGTGCTTCCACAAAATGAAAACATTTTGAAGAGCTGTAATTGAAAGATGTCCAACAGCTGACAGCGGAAAAAAAGCATAATGATTGTTATGCATAATTTTTTCCATGATTGGAGCAGATCATGCGTAAACCCTTCTGGTCCGTCTGATGATACTCCCCTAGTGCTTAACTTAAGGTATATTTTCAGATCTGTTTTTTTTTCGTTGCCCTCTGTATTTCCAAATATTTACTTTGTTTTTGGACTTTAATTTTCAAAACATTTCCTTTGGCTTGTTGTTTTTTGTATTTCTTTGAACATGTACAGCAAAAGATGTTGACAATGATTGTAAGGTACAAGGCCGTGTGGCGGGCGTTTTCGTTTGCAAAAATGAACTCTTTAAAAGATAAACATATTTTTGTTTATATTTAATTTGTTATAATACTACTCTATATAATCAGCTGTTACCATGGTTACAGTCACAATTGGTTTTATTTCATCCATGTTGCTGGTTAGCAAGGTGTAAATGGAAGTCGTTTTTATTTAAACAAACTTTGTTACAGACAGTACAACGCCACGGATTATCGGATCCATGCAAAGAATTGTGCAATATATACAGTCCTCTATCTTCAAACATTATACAACAGTGAATGCAACGAAATATTTGACCTTTAGCCTCTAAATACGCCATGACTTCTCGAACAGATGGCATATCCGATCTTTCTGTTGTAAACTGAGAACCAAAGTCGCAGACTGATTTTGGCGGCTCGACATTGATTGAATAACGAGGGATAGTGCGAGTTGAAGAGTCCATGGAAGATTTGATGCAAGTATGCAACTTTGAAAGAACGTCTGCGATGCCACTGGTGGAATCTGCCACACCGGCCTCTCTTGACTGTGAAGAATATGATCGTGGAGTTGATACGCGGTCATCTGCAACAGAATGTGTGTCTGACAAAGTGACAACAGCAGCATTACCATATCTCATTTCTGGTTCAGCAAACGTCGAAGGCTGAACATACATTTCACTTTCGGGAGATACTGGTTCAAGTTTCACTGCAATGTTTTGGTCTGTGTTTGCATGGTAGCCACTATCATCAGGTTGACAAACAGCATCGTCTCCTGTCGATGAAAGTAAAAGTTCTTGTTGATAGATTGAAACTGTTTCCGGGTCAAACGCTTGTTGAACTGAACTTGAACGGCGACGTAATCTGGTTTTTGAGTACTGGCTCTGTTGAGTAGTTTTTGGTTTATCCAGTTCCGTAGCATGACTAGTGTGAATGTGTTCATTAAGTACTATTTGATTTGGAGTAGTAAACGCACACAAGTTACAAGACAACATAGTCCCATGATGACCTTTAAGATGGCGCTGCAATGCCTCGTCACTCTGGAAACGTTGAGGACATACATTACATGATAAAGGCCTCTTATGGACTATTCTGTGCTGAACTAGATTAGATCGAGCAGCAAATCGTTTGTCGCAAATGCTACACGCATAAGGTTTAATTCCAAAATGAATATTTTGATGTTCAAGAAGAATATTCTTGTAACCAAATCGACGCCTACAGATGTTGCATTCGAATTTTTTCTCCTTGGCGTGTGTAAGTTTCTGATGTCTCAACAATCCATTTTTATAATTAAATTCTTTCCCACACTGTTTGCACCTAAATATTTCCTCCTCCATCGAGTTTTGATTGTGTACCACTTATTTCAAAACTGCAATACACAAAATAATAAATATATAAATATAATACATATGATAGAAATATAAGAAACATTATAAACAGCTTAAATACAAGGGTAAAATAATATACCCTCTTCCCTACGGAGCGGGGGTATAATATGGAATGACTTTGAAAATCTTGTCACAAAAGTTTTGTTTCATTATTGAAGAACAAAGATTGACGATGAAGTCTGTAAACAGGAAGTAGAATCAAAACAGGTCTGCAAATACATCACTATTACACAAAGCCTGTGATTTAATTTAAAGTTCGTATCATTTACCATTAATATGAAGTTAGGACGAGGCTACCGAGTATGTCAAGAAATTAATCTCCGAGTTTTTGACAAAATTATCACTCTCAGAACTGTCTACAAGGTCCTAAGAACCATTCTTGAAATAAAAAAAATATGACCACCAGTTCGTGATACGAATATTCCAAGCGTCCGTGTTGAAAACATAAGTTTTTGAAAAGTTATTATTTAACTTTATCATATGTTTAGTAATAAATACAGACGTTTTGAATATGTGATACAGTGCATGAAGTTCATTCCGTATTCACACTATGACGTCATACCCTTTATCGCATGGCTTACCCTTTATCACACACCCTTTATCGCATGGCTAGCCCTGTATCATATCCTTTTTCAAAAATTGTTTTTTTTTTTCAATTTGACTTTTTTAAATAAAATAAAAAAATTGAGGGGTAAAAAATTTTGGGGGGGTAAAAAAAATTTTTTTGAGGGGGTAAAAAAATTTGCGGGGAGTAACGAAAATTTGTTTGGGGATGATTTTTTGTGAGGTTTAGTTAAAAAATCAAGCAAACCTTTTCCTTTACATGGTAGATTTTATTCCAACCAACTCCAGTCCTTTCCGCCCTTTTTGAAATTTTCTTCATACATGCATTTTCTCTTGACAATTTTTGACAGTATTTTTTGGATTAAGTAGTCTTCTGTTTAAATATATGATAAACTGTATAATACATGGCAAAATCCGTATCACATGCCGTATCATCCCTCGACCAATATCATCCCTCGGGCCAAAGGCCCTCGGGCTGATATTGGTAACTCGGGATGATACCGCATGTGATACGGATTTTGCCATGTATTATTCCCTATCTAACAACCTTTACCTCTGTCGACAGGTGATCCAGTATTCACCAAATGTTTATTGCCTATCGATTAAATTTACATGCCTGTTGGCCCTCAAAACCCAAATTAATGTCGCTAAATTGATGTGAAAACTCAAACTGACTAAATCAGAAAACTTAACATTTTCTTTTTAGGATAACTGACTAAAGCAACATAGCAGACTGTTAAACCAAAATGTCAAATATCAGTAACCTACCACTGATAGATACCGAAAAACCAAACATATTCACTAGACCGTGAAAATGAGGTCAAGGGCTAAAGCAATAGCAGGCTGTCATGTTCCATCTAAGACAAACCCACATACCAAATATTATTGACCATACATTAATAGATACAAGGAAATTTAACATGATCACTGGACCATAAAATTGAAGTCACAGACAAAAGCCATATAGCAGACTGTCATGTACTACCCAAGACCAACCTATATACCAAGTATCATTGACACACCACTTATAGTTACTGAGAAAATGACCTAATCACTAAAACTTAACATGCTCACTAGACCGTGAAATTGAGGTCAAGGACAAAAGCCTTATGACAGACTGCCATGTACTACCTAAGACCAACCTACATGTACATACCATATATCATTGACCAACCACTTATAGTTACTGAGAAACTAACCTTAGCACAAAATCTTAACGTTTACTGGACAGTGAAATTGATGTCACAGACAAAAGCCATATAGCAGACTGTTATGTACTAGTCAAGACCAACCTTTATACCAAATATCATTGACCTATCACTTAAAGACATAAAACTTAACATGCTCATTGGACCATGAAATTGAGGCCGAGGACAAAAGCCATATGGCAGACTGTCATGTACTATCTAAGACCAACCTACATACGTAATATCATTGACCTACCACTTATAGTTACTGAAAAACTCAACTAAACACAACTGTCATGTGCTACTCAAGATCAACCCATATACCATATATCATTGACCTACCACTTATAGTTACTGAGAAAATGACCTAAGCACAAAAAATTGAACACGAAAGTTTACGCCGCCGCCGCCGCCATACTTTGTGCGCATATGTATCCGCGTCTTTCGTCGCAAGCGAGACAAAAATCCAACACTTAGAATTTTTAACCAATGAAAATTCACAGGTATACAGCGCTATTTAAAGTCTCATAATCGTAACAGTGTCATTTTTCAGTTATGTATGGCCATTCTTGATCCAGATGCAAAACTTGAGAGAATGTTCAAATAAAGAAGAAATTGTAAAATTTCCATTATCTAAAGGGTGAAATAGACTTTAGCTTTTGAAATATTATAAATGACGATAATAATAAAATCAACATATAATCTGGGCATATAATACTCGGTATTACTTGGCAATTCATTTACACAAATGTCGTGTAAATAATGTACCGTACTATTATAACAACACAGACCGATGACATATATATAACATATTGATGTAAATATATACATCATGTACACGACCATAATAATGATATAGACTGCGTGGTACAACATAAATTGCTAAAAATAAACACCGCTTTTAAAATTCATATTTGATCACAGTTAAATAAAATTTTCTTGCGTAGAAAAAATGCAGACGACATAATTAGTAATAAACTCCTTATTGAATACCTCTGCCAATATAACGACATGGCTATATTGTTATTAGATTTCAGTAGAAATTAATATCAATAATATTTTGCAAGGTTTTGCTGTATAACATAAATATAATATTGTTATTATATATAAGAGAAAAGTATACTTACAAAATGCAATGGTCATACTACTTTGTATGTCTGTATCGGGGTCTATCAGTGGCCGTTTGTATGTCTTTTGTATTTGCACAAAGAAGTAATGTATTATGTCCCGAATATGTAAACACATGAATGTAAGGGGCGCCTTGGGGAACTTGTAACAATACATAAAAGAATGTCGTAATTTGCCTGAATATGAAAATATAGTCTAACTGATTTTCAACTGTTTATAAATTCGAAACATTCAACATCTCGAATTCTAAAAATCTTACTCTTTAATTTATCTAAAAAAGAAAAAGGAAAGAAAAACAAAATTCCCAGTATTCAAGATTAAACAATAAAATGGTATATTATAACCATGAACATTTAGAGAGGCAATTGTTTACGCAAAATGTATCCTTTTAGGGCATTTAATTTCATTGAATAAGTAACATTGCGATATTTGAAAATGAGGGTAACATCATATATTAAATCATAGACTTATTATATATATATATATATATATATATATATATGTAGTATAATAAGTCTATGATTAAATTATTCAATTTGACAAAATATGGCAATTTTAAATTCCAAGGACCTATATCGCTTATCGATCACCATGACCCCGGACTAACAAAAATAGTCTTTGTAAAAGGCTCCAAACTTAAATTGTGATTCCAATTTACCCAGTGATTTCACATGACAAGACCTTTGCAATCATTTCAATGAGGTTCGATGTTAAACTATGTTCATCGCTAGTAACCATATTGGCTAGTGAAATTTGAAAATACCTTCTTTTAAAGCAACATCCGAAAGACTATTGTGCAAAGTCTGGCTCAAATTGGAAATGTAGATTCAGAGACGATATTGGAAAATATCCCCAAATGGTCCAAAGTTAAGTTATATTATTATAAACATCTTTTATGACTTTCTATTTAGATGCATTTGGTTATTTGTTCTCTATCAGCTTTTACACGTTTTTTGGTTAATGGACTTCCAAATATTTTGGTTTGATCTGCACTGATGAGACATAAGTTACCGAAATGCGCATATGCAGAATATAAATTAACAATAACTTCGGTATTGTGTTATTTATGCAGGAGACCATCTTATTAATAAATACTGTTGTCGCCAAGTTCAGTTCAAATTTCCCACGCAGTTTAAAAGCGAAGATCGTTGTATGCGTTGTATGTTAGGGTTCACTATTGCAGCCATCCTGGATATAGCACAGACCTGAAAAATTAAAAGTAAACAGCTATTTTACAGGAAAACACCTAAAGACTATTGTGGCCAAGCTTGGTTCAAATTGAATCAGTAGTTTCAGAGGAGATATTGAATATGTTTTCTCAAACGGTCCAATACTAAACTATGTTCCCCACTAGCAGTCATCCCGGATATAGCACAGGCCTGAAAACAGCTATTTTGCATGGAAACACATAAAGACTATTGTGGCCAAGCTTGGTTCCAATTGAATCAGCAGTTTCAGGAGATATTGAATGTGTTTTCCGAAAATGTGCTAACTATTTTTCCCGCTTACGACCATCTTGGATATAGCTTGGAACAGAAAAAAAAATCTTTTGCAGGGGACAACATTAAGACTATTGTGGACAAGGTTGGTTCGAATTGCCTCAGCAGTATTAGAAAATACCTTTGAATGTGTTTGATGCAGTGTTAAACTATGTTCCCCTTGGCGCCCATCTTGGATACAGCACAAACACATTTTTTTTTTTTGCAAGAGAACAACTTAATATAATTGTGGAAGATTTTTGTTCCAAATGGCAGCACTTCTGTTTTGGATCGAATAACAATTTCAGTTTCCTCAGTGACAAGATCTGCGGCTATGGAGACTAGGGTAGGAAAATCAAATACCGACGACAGTGTCCTATTGGTTCTGACATGCTACCCTCATAACGAGGCTATCAAAATAAGTTTGATTCGGAAACCTAAATTAATTGTTCTCAAGGACAAGCACATGTTTGCAGTTTTCAAATATTTGCCTCCTAGTGTGGCCTTTAGAAAAGGGAAATGCCTAACACGACACTTTGTCACTAGCCCTTCCTAGAACTCCCAGTAAGTGCAAGGGCCATAGACCATAGTAAGCGATCTCCCTGACTTGCCATTTACAAAGTAGTAGGGCTAGCAAACGCTTATTAACTAAAATGGTTTTATGTTCACTACTGAAAATGTAATGTATATGCTGTTGGTTTTTAACGCTGTAAGATAATCTTCATGGGCGGGATTTATTAAATATAGCAACCAATTGCGTAGACCGTGGACATTTTCGACAGGGCAACTACAGCACACTTGACATGCATGTATTGTCCTTGTACAAACCAGCGTGGTTGAAAAATAAAGACAGAAAAATATTCATTTCGATCCTTTGGCATGAATGTTAAAAAAACAGGCCTTTCATTACTAGAATCACATATTTTCATAGTATAGAATACTTCTCATTAGCAGCATTGGAAACATATAATAATCCAAAAAAGGTGAGAAAGAACAGAGACTAGAGATGAAAATCCAGTAACAAGGACATCTATACCGAGCACAACACTTGTAATGAAGCCTCATTATTTAGAATTTTGATAAAAACATTAAATTTCTATTAAACAAAAGGTAATTTTTTCATGTAAAACAAACGTAAAGCAGCGGATAGCAGGAGACATCGACAACGGCTGAAAATTACAATCACATGCCACAATCTGTCAGGGAACTACACAGGAAAAACATACAAATAAAACAAGACAAATGTAAACGATAGGAACTCGGGACAACCGGACAAGCAAAAGCCAGCGGTAGGGTTAAAACGGTTTATGGGCAACCAAATCACCCCTTTATCTGTCCCGTTTCCCTATAGTATAATAAACATACCAATTAAACCTAATACAGATAGACTACTAACTCCATGTTGTACTTCATCTTGAAGTTTTCTTACTATTGACTCGATGGGTGCAATGTGGCTGTTTAAATGTTGTGTTTGTCTTCTATAACTCTTTTTGTCGGGCGACAGATGACAACAGTTGTAAGAAAACTTGGCCAGTTGATTGTATGTTTGTTGACGATCCCACACCCTTGAGTCATAAAACATGATATAGCGTTGCTCGACATCAAGGAACGAATTCCCCTCAAACCAGAGCTAGGGATCGTCTGAACTTACTATGAGGTATGAGCATAGCTCATTGTTGAAGGCCTAATGCCAACTTCAAGAAGAAGAATAGCAATGAAAGCGTTGTTCCATTGCTGTGTTTTCCCATGTATTTGTAGAGACTTGGTCTCATTTGCATTCACTCTGTATCCTTTCATCAATGTAAGACTGCTAATATTATGTCAGATAAAACATACAAGTGTGGCGTAAAATAATTTTATTTTTAGGGCATACACATACCAGAGACCATCTTATATGATAGTCGACAACATTTAAACATATTTAGAAAATGGTCTTACATGTGAACAGAATTCACGACTAAATGACCATACTTCTTTTCATGCCACACAAGTATGACCTCTCGGCTGGTAAATACCCTTGGGGCCCTCTTGTCCACCAGCTAGTGGTTTCAAAATACAAAAACACCTTAATTGCATATATTAGTCTTAATTTGGTACATGTGTTTCAAGACGTGATCGCTCATCGGCAGTATTAGCACCAAATTATTATTATTTGGATTTAATTGGAAAGCCATAATCTAAAAAAACAGAGAGACGGAAGGACTCGAAGCTTTCAAAATAAGAGGAAAGGACACCCATTCTTCTTCCGGTTACTGGTAACATTCAACTTTATAAATATACTGCCAGTGCGCACGCCTCCCTCCTCCCCCATCAATTTTTTGTGGTCTAAAAATGTCTTGCCACTTGAGATCTGAAAATCTCAAGTGACCCTGCCTGTGCAATATCTGGAGGCAGACTGTTCCAATCCTTCACTGAATGCAGAAGAACGACCATTTTCTGTAATCTTTGGTTGTCGATGGTATCGAATAACAATGACGGTGTCTATTTCTTGATGTTCGTGATGGCCTCTGTAAATATTTATCTGGATTTATTGCTACTGTATTGTTTACAATTTTATACATCATGGTCAGTCTGGATTCCTTTCTACCCATCGAGTGCAATACACGGAATGATTCTTGAAAGGGTGAAAATTTCTAATAAAAAACAGCAGTAGAATACAAAAGGAACAAACGATTGCTAGTTATAAAAAGGACATGGCTACAATGAGAACACTAAAACAATGATATTAGTTGGTGAATAAATTAGTTGGAATTTAACTTACATTGAGCAATATTTAAGCTATATCAGGACGAGAACAAAATAATCAATTAAAAAAAGTGTAAGTAAAAGAAGAAAGAGATAAAGGTAGAAGGGACAACCGGAGCAACGAGTTTTGATTGCCGCAGGTAAACGGGAGAAATGCGTAGGGGCAGGAAATTTGGCCTTATATACAACACCCTACGCGTCTGCCGTCTTTGGAAAAATATAGATGAAGTCTTTATATGGCATGACGCGTGTCGTTCCCCACTCTGATTGGATACAATGGTTCGCGGTCAGGCTTTCCTTATCATTACCCGACTATCCTACATTGACAGGGCATTCCCCTATCCACCTACTGGGGACGCGCGCCTGTCAGCTCTGTAGCCGCAACTTCTGAAAATCACTTCAGATGCCGGGAAATGATATTAAACAGCTACAAGGCGCAGAAATAAAAACACAACGTCCAAAAACACGGCACTCACGATGTAAACTCCCATAAAACCGAGAGTCGCATCAGTTGCTACGGAAAGGTAAGCATGTCCTGCTGCCGATTGATTGATTGATTAATTAGAGTTTAACGTAAGGTGAGCAACATTTCAGCCATATCAGGACGAGAACAAGTTTATCAATACAACAAACTCTAGTAAAAGAAGAAAGAAACAAAGGTTGAATGGTTAACCTATGCAACGAGTTTTGATTGCCACTGGAAAAAGGGAAGAAATGGGTAGGGACAGGAAATTTAACCTTTTATACGATTCCCAGCGACTTTGCACTAAATTATCATAGAAGGGGTCTTATACTGAATGGAGCGTGGCGTTTCTCCACACAATTTGGCTGCAATGGTTCGCGGCCATTCTTTACGTATTATAACCTGACTACCCTGCACAGACAGGGCATCTGGGGACGCGACCGACTGCTCTGTAGGCTGAGCCCCTGAAAACAGATACAGGTGACGGGTCCTGCTTTCGACAGCACCCGTCGCACTGTCGATGAGTCAATCCAAGTCAAAACCAGGAATACGTGAATCAAGCTCAAAATGTCCGTTTTCATTTAGTACACCGACATGTCATATCTTTCAATGTTGTTATGGTGACGGCCATAGAATTTCTTGAGGGATGAACGTACCATAGACCGAAAAAATTCTCTGATCATGAAGCTTTTGATAGTGTTTTTGTTCTATTAAAACGATGGCTGTACAAACTACACATTCTACAGAAACGAATCAACTGTGAAACGTACACTTCATACGCAGGAGAGGTAGGTATATTACTGAAAGGAAAGGGAAAGTTCACAAAAAGGAAGTTAAAATCATCATGTTTGTCATATAGCTAAGAATTTAAACGTATATCTTCGTAAATATATAGTAAATTCCCATAAAACGCAAGCTAATATTTTTATGTCAGAGAAGTATGTCTACTGGGCTGGTGATTACCTTCGGGGACCTCTGGCCCACTAATAGTGGCATCGACCTAATGGCTTTTACATCTTCTTGTAAAAGTTTGTCCAGGCTGTAACGGGCTTCCCATAACTTTCCCCTCTGGTCCACTAACCGTAACATCGACCCAATGGATTTATATCTTTTGTGAAAGTTTGTCCCGGCTGTAACGGGCTTCCCATATTTTTCACGAGTATATTTAGCTTTTACTATAATGTAGCATAACATGCCAAGCACATCATTAATTTTGTATAAACAGGTCAAAATTTTCCCTGAATTGATAATTGAACTATTTATCTCTCTTGGAATTCCATCGCATTCCAAGTACTTGAGTATATTCGTTTATGTCTAATACGTGTTGCTCTGTGGAAATTTGATGGACTTCGTCACTGTTTGACGGTAAGTCTGTCAAATTGAAACCTGCTCCCGAAATACTTTTATCGGAATTTTGTATTAATTTGCTTTGATCTATATTGCTTGCTAATGTCAGTGTACTGAAGAGCTCGTTAGATAGAAAACAACAAGCCAATGTCAAGACATCACGTGCGCGTCGCTATGCGTCGTGTTCATGCGCGTCATGCGTTAAACTGATAAAGAATGCATATGATTTATTGCAATTAACAATATTTCAACCACGCTATACAAAAAACATCAGCTTATTTCAGTTTATCATAGAGTTTAATATATTGTGAACTTCCGATAAAAAGAAATATAGGACATTTGGTTTCTGATAGGGACTTTATCACGGCGTAACGCTCGCCCTAAAGTGCTTGCTTGATACTGTCTTTGATAAAGTACATATCAAAAAACAAGATATCCTATATTCATTATTTCTGGGTTCAATAAAATAATTAACGGCGTAATCTTCGGTTTCAAGGCTGGACAACATGTTTTCAACATACAATTCACGCTCAAAAGTTCTAATCCTGTAAGAATTTTATCAAAGTAGCGTTCAGGTAGAAAGAGGAACGGGTTGGATCGAACAAAACGAATTCAATTTATCTGATTTAAACTGCTATCCAGATCTGTAGACTCGCCTAACCTTAAAAACTTTGTTGAATCAAGATTTTCTGCTTGTAGTCCTACGTGCAAAAAGCCTTTTCTATATCAGTTGATATTGAAAAAGGGTATCTTCTGAATCTAAATCATTCGGTTGTTGAGGTGCATCAGCTAGGCAGCCATTTAGACTTGGACGGTTTGTATATGGTCGAAAACTACAATCTTAGACTTAACCAATTGGTATAATGTTGGATGTCGTTACTTAATGGCGTGGAATATAGCGTATTGTTTATTTTTCTTTTACCTTTTCTATTAGCCCACGGCGTTCCTGTTCAGATATCATGTCGCCATACCTTTTCAAGATGCTACTGGTATTTGGGACCACAACTTTAACCAAAATTCCCAGGACTATTCTTAGCGGTTCCAGAAAGTGATTATATCATAAAAGTACCACTGTAAATAGGAACTAATATTTAAGTGCAGTTATGGAGGTCATCGGGATTACAATTGGGTCAAGGAATGTACAGGATGCACACTTGTGCACGCCACTGAACCATGCATTTATATGTTTAACATTAAGGATAAGGAGTTTACCGTTATTCTCTGTTTGTAATTAAAAAGACTAGGCATAGTAAGAACAGCTCAGAGGAAGCCAATCACCATTCCACCAAACTCACAAATATTCCTTAAGGATACTTAGACACACAACTGTAGAACCCATCAGTCTGTGATTTACTACAATCTACTAGAAAGTCAGCCATCAGTCTGGGCTTTATTTCACTCCACTAGAAAGTCATCAATCAGTCTGTTCTTTACTTCACTCCACTAGAAATTCAGTTAGCCATCAGTCTGCGCTTTACTTCACACCACTAGACAATCAACCATCAATCTGTGTCTATTCTTCACTCCACTAGAAAGTCAGCCATCAGTCTGTGCTTTACCTCACTCCACTAAAAAGTCGGCCATCAGTCTGTGCTTTACTTCACTCCACTAGAAATTCAGTCAGCCACCAGTCTGTGCTTTACTTCACACCACTAGAAATTCAACCATCAGACTGTGCTTAACTTCACCACTAGAAAGTCAGCCATCAGTCGGTACTTTACTTCACTCCACTAGAAAGTCAGCCATCAGTCGGTACTTTACTTCACTCCACTAGAAAGTCAGCCATCAGTCTTTGTCTTTACTTCACTCCACTAGAAAGTCAGCCATCAGTCTGTGCTTTACTTCACTCCACTAGAAAGTCAGCCATCAGTCTGTGTCTTTCCTTCACTCCACTAGAAAGTCAGCCATCAGTCTGTGCTTAACTTCACTCCACTAGAAATTCAACCGTCAGTCTGTGCTTAACTTCACCACTAGAAATTCAGCCATCAGTCTGTGCTTTACTTCACACCATTAGAAAGTCAGCAATCAGTCGGTGCTTTACTTCACACCACTAGAATGTCAGCCACCAGTCTGTGTCCACTAGAAAGTCAGCCACCAGTCTGCACTTTACTGAACTCCACTAGAAAGTCAGACATCAGTCAGTGCTTCACTCTACTCCACTAGAAAGTCGGCCGTCAGTCTGTGTCTTTACTTCACTCTACTGGAAAGTCAGCCATCAGTCTGTGTTTTGCTTCACTCCACTAGAAAGTCAGCCATCATTCTGTGCTTTACTTCACTCCACTAGAAAGTCAGCCGTCAGTCTGTGCTTTACTTCACTCCACTTGAAAGTCAGCAATACCTGATGATCTTGACATTATACCAAATATCGTTACTTAACACAGAAACAGGAAATACTAGTACATCACCACCAAAACTGTAACAGCGGCATCAAGAGCTTATGTATATTAACTCCAACCAGAAAACATAGAGGAATTACTACCAAATAGACGCAAAGAAGTCAAAGGATATTCAACAACTGGTAAAATTGCCAACTGACATACTATATGATGATTAACTAGAAAGAGGAAAGGAACTTTTGAACAGATATAAACCATACTTCTAAAGGAGACACTGATATTTGTGATATATCAGCAGTAAGACGCAGAATATACTGACAATTTAAATACCAAACTGCCTTTTAAGTTCTACCATTGATTTTTTTCCTCAAATTTTGTGATAAAATAGTTTTTGACTTAATAGAAAAATTTTGGCGAAAAAATAGGGTGGGGGCACCGACTTAATTTTGTCGCTATGGTAACTCAAAGTTGGCAGTCTTTCCAGAATTATTGTTATCGTTCGCACTTCCTTTAAATGAATGCCATTTCTTTATTTTGAAACTTGAATCAAAATTCTTTTTTCTGTTCGAAATATAGATCAATATGTGTCCAACTAAAATTAAAAACTTTTATTTGAATGGCTTTGGGGTGTTAAGAACTAACGATTTTCTGATTCCTCCAAAAATTATTTGTAAGATAAAAATAAAGTTATCCGTATTACAAAAAAATGACCGTTGATTTTTCAACGATAATCAGGTCTTAACTAAATCTATCCGTATTCTTTACATTAATATGAAAAAAAAAATCATATGTCACCGAACTAAAAAAATGTTATACGCATTTTAGTCTCCCTTTTCTCGCTTATTTGCCAGAATTACGTTGTCCGCTTTTAGAAAGATGAATCTGACGTCATAGTACATATTTCCTGCAAAAAGTTCAATTGAACAGTTGAACGAAGCGAACATTTTTCTAGGCATCAACACGACAGTCTGTGATATGTGTACATTCTATACAAATCTAAAATCAATAAATATGTGTTTCATCAAAATGTAATATGGTGCAAAGAAGTGCATTACTTTTTAATAATCAGGTCTTGACGGATAACTAAATACCGAAGTTACTGTGATTTTGAATTCTACATATGCGCATTTCGACAACTTATGTCTCTTTAGTGCAGATAAAATCTAAACGCATGGAAGACCAGAAAATCAAAGATGTTAAAAAATTGATAGAGAACAAATAACCAATATGATCTAAATGTATAGCCAAATTCAGCTAAGGACAGAGCTTTGCATGAGGGAGATACTCCTTAGTTTTCAACAAAATTTGCTAAAATTTAGATATTGCAAGGTTCCAAATAGAATCGGCTACTGGGCTGGTGAATACCCTCGGGGACTAATAGTACACCAGCAGACGCATCGACCCAGTGGTAACAAATAACTAAATACCGAAGTTTCTGTGAATTTTGTATTTCAGAATGTGCTGTCTAGGAAAAAAAAACTTTTAATGAATCGATCCTTGAAACATAAAATGGGTCAAAGATACTAATTCACTATTATTTGCACTCCGTGCAACTCGGCCAAAATATATATAATTATTCAAATACGCCAGGCGCGGTAAGCAAAAAATAAACCAAAATTTGTTTCGATGAAAACGAAGAACATTAACGGTTTTTACCGTTATTTCCGTATCATCGTTGTTTTGATAAGTTTGAAATTACCGCTCTTTACCGATTTTTACACTTGATTTGGGGTTTTTCATCTTTTAGGTATTTTGTGTTTACATTTCAGTAGTACATGTTGTATTGGAAAGACAAACTATTTTTTACGTTAGCTGTAACACTGTAGACGAAAAATGCTTTAATTTTACCGCATCCCTTCCGAGTTAGGTGTTCTGAGTCCACGTGGACTCACAATATCTGACGATTTTACTGCGGCTGTATTTAGAACCAATATGTCATGGTTTTAAATTGTATAAAGTTTTAAGTTAGACACCAACAAAATTTTGGTTTTAGTTGTACTGAGGAAACTAAACTGACACGAAGAGACGAGTTTAGATTTCAACTTGGCAAATTGTTTTTCAAGGTCACAATGTGAAAACGCAGTCTTTTATACCTAGTACCATACTTTGCTGCTTCATAGTCCAGATATGGAAGGATGTTTAAGCCTTGTAATTATACAATTCTTCATTAATTTAAGGCATCAAATATTTATGCTTTAAGCTTTAACAGTTCAAAATCGTTTGCGGTTTATATAAACGATAATTTAAAACAACGAATATGACCAATGCATAATTTGCCATAAACCGCCCTTTCAAGCAGGAAGCTCATTTTATTTTTTAAAAATTCCGCGAAAGTGAAACGTCGTTTCGCGGATTTTCTACAAGACGTCAAAGACGTGTTAGGAAACAATGTAAATGCGCTGTTATATGCGTACCAACAATAGGCTGTTTGGTCTATAAGCAACGACATCGCCGAATTCCGCACTCGATGATGAGGAAGTATGGAACGATCTACAGCAATTATTGTCGCTGAGAATTATTCGACGATCCTATTCATCGTGGTCTTCCAATGTTGTGTTATAGGATGGCAGTCTGAAGATGTGCGTCCGCTCGATTATCGACATCTAAATCAGAGATAAAAAGCCATCAAGGTTTCAAACACTCCCAAACAATAAGAAAATATTGGACGCATTCGGAGGCAATCAGTATTTCACGGTTTTCGACATGAAGAGCGGTTACCACCAGGTAGAAGTTTTGACGGAACACAAGCGGAGAACCGCTTCCAAAGTTATACCTCTTGAATCCTTCGAATTTGGATTAGCCGACTCGCCAACGGCTGAGTATATGACCCTGATTTGATATTTTAATCAAATCAGCAAGTTAAAGGTAATTTTCCTCAACGCCCAAGTGTGAGTAAGGTGGTCTGAGAGCTGAAAACGTGTTGTTATTATGTTTTTGACGAAAGAGTATTTGAAAAAAATGAATCATTTTGAAGTGATATTAGATGACATTGATCAAAGTGCATTGATCTTAATTACAGCATTAATTAAATGCGTAGCTTTGTCTAAAGTAAATTCGGAATAAAGATAAACATTTTAATCGTTATTTTTGTCTGTAAAATTATTTTTTTAAGTGCATGATTGATTCATATGTATCATGGTTAGAAATCGAGTATCTATGATAATGTCATTGTTACAGGTTAACTGACTGATGCAGAGTGTAAGCCAAAATAATGTCCCGTAAAAAACTTATGTCCTTCCTGTGATATATTTCATCGGAAAATCCAAGAGGACAATATTTCATCAAATGCATTTTTTTCAGTCCTCGGGTTGTATCATGGAAAACAATTGTAATGGTGGACAATATTTTCATTGGACGCTAATCCTACAATGTCTTGTAACGTTGTGGTCTCTGTGTAAAGTTGCTACCATAAAGTAGTTACAAATTACAAAAACAGGAAAACAGCAAACACCTACAATGGCCAGGAACTACAATCACATGCCACAATCTACAAGCAAACTGCACCAGAAAAACAATAATGAAAACAAGAGACAAACATAAATAACGATAGGAACTCGGGATAGCCGGNCTTGGTACATGTAACATGTAACTTTTGACGTTTTATTGTATTTTAGTTTTTAGTTTTAGTTTGCAGTTTAATATATTGATTATTTGTAAATTCAATTGTGATTGATATTTCACTGTTCGTAGATAAAAGATTTTAATTTGCAATTGATTATCTCCTCCTGTTTTGCTAAAATAAGTCCAAGAGTATCAAAAGTTGAATTTTTTGCATTTAATCATCAAAGGTTGATAAAAACAGCTATACCAGAACAAAATATGTACTGTATGGGGTTTAAACTGTTAGTATGAAAATTTAACATTTAGCCGATACAATTTCATTACAAAGCAAATTTAATGTAAGTTTTGTAATGAATACCTTTTTGAAGTATATTTCGGTTATATATATATATATATTTTCGTCTTGACAACAGTCTAACATTGTTAGATCTGCAAATTTGGTATATTTCTGGTAGTTCCCCACTGTGGGAGTTGAGCCCTGTATTATGTCATACGATATTAACGCATGTAGAGTTGTCACATACCTCAGACGACTATATGAAAATAATAGCTTTTTATGTGGTGTGGCAATCCTTGCTGCTAAACATGATACTTCATTGCAGCTTATCTTCACGGAGCCCCAAAACATCATGAACTTCGTTACAAACCTAGATTAAAACTACGAGGAAGTATCACCCGGTTACCGAAAGCTTTATTTTTGTATAGCCTATTTAGGGAGCTGGATTTTTTTTTCATGACAAAAACAGAAAAGACTGCAAGTTATTACTTTCATTTTATGCTGAGATGTTAGATACATGGCAATATGTTTAAGTTTATGGAGATGCTGACTTCGGTGTAAACGATATATCTCAGCACTCATTATTGAATCCAGAAATTTAAGATAAAAGACAGAGCTTTATTTTGGCAAAACTTTATAGTTACAGGCATTACACAGTTAAAAAATATATGCTATGGGTTTATGTCTGGCTATCTTCCTTTCAATGCAATAAAAGAAATGGTTTTAGATACACGTGAAGAAATAAATACAAAAAGAAATACCGAAGTTGCATAAAAAACAGTAAATTTCGTTATGCTGTACACGTGGTTCAAGGAGTAACCTCTCATCAACAGCATTAAAATCAAATAAAATGGAAAGTCATAATATGTCAATATAGTGAATTAAAGTATTCAAGAGGAATGGACAAATTGTATAAGAAATAATGTTTTTACAGATAAAAATGTGATGAACCTATTTTCATAATTACATTCAATTACAAGGTTAAAGAATTGAAAGTTTAGTAAAACTAAACACGTTTATAACATTTTCTTAGAAGAATGATTATAAATCATGATGTAGAAAATCTTTGGTTGAAAACATTAAATGTTCAAAGTTTGCCTTTTTAAAAGTATATGGAGTGACATACATACTTTCAGGAAGCCACCAGACTGTATTCAATTAGATTCATTTCAAAATTGTACATAATGGAATTTTTACCCATTCAAAGTTTGCTGAAATTGGATCGATGAATTCAAAGTTGTGTATTAGTTGTCAAAGTAATGTCGAAGATATGTTACATTTATTTTTAGACTGGACTAAACTAAAATCTTTTCGTGATTATGTTTATAAATTATTTTGTAGTTTATTCAAACAATGCAATAGTGATTTTCTTCTTTGACCAGGTTAATGAAAGATTTTTTTCCTAGGATTATCTGGAAAATTTACAGATGTATTTGTATTTTTCTTTTATTTTTTTTCATTAATAGTCAGACTATCTATAATGAAAAGACGACAGATTGAAAGGAGTGGTATATCAAAAGCAAAGAAAGGATATGGAGTAAATTCACATGAGACAGAGTTTCTATAAATACTAGTACATGGCAAATACAAGCAATGGTACAACGCTCGTATTGTTGTTGTTCGTCTTGAAGTCACCACAAGGCCTTCAACAATGAGCTGTGCAATAAGCTCAAGACGAGCGGCCCCTTGCACCTTTTTGAGCGGAATTCATTGTTAGATGTCGAGCAACGCTACATCCATATTTTATGACTAAAGGATGCGGGATCGTTAACAAACATTGATTTAACTGGCAGAATTTTCTTACAACTACTATCATCCGTTGCCCGACAAAAAGTCTTCAACGTACTATGAGGTATGAACATAGCTCATTGTGCAAAGCCACATGGTGACTTCAAGATGAAGAACAATAATGAAGGCTTTATTCCATTGCTTGTTTTTGCCTTGTATTTGTAAACACTTTATCTCATGTGCATTTACTCCTTACCCCTTCATTGCTTACTTACAATTAACCATGGGCTTTGCCTTTATATTCGTAAATTTTACCCTTCGCTGACGCTCTGGGTAATTCGAATATAAAGGCCCAGCCCATGGTTAAATTTCCAATAAACATATACCTGCCATGAATTATTTCTTAAACAACAATCCGCTTTTACACGAAACTAACGATATTTATTGTTGTTTTTTTAAATACTACAAGTTTTAGAAAACGTATATTGTTGTAAATCTAATCTGTTGTGTAATGTACATTGTATAATTGACATGTTTTATGAATAAAGATAAAAAAAGGGGCGCTGTCATAAATTCACAACAGCGATGGTTCGACTCTCATTAGGAAATATCAAAACTTTGCTAATAGAAATTTGCAGATATAACAATTTTGGGCTGATCTTCAGACGAATATATAAAAAACATATTTCAGACGACTTTATAACAACAATAACTTTGTGGGGCGGCATTCCTTGTCGAAAGATATTGGATCCATTCTGCTATATATCGATACTTCATTGCAGCTGATCTGCACTGCGCTCCAGTACATCATGTACTTCGTTCCAACCCTAGATTAAACTTACTAGAGGGTATCATCCAGTACCGAACTGAGCTATATTTTATATAACCTAGGTGGCCGAGTGGTGTAGGGCGCTAAACGAAGTGTAGGCGATGTTGCCATAGATGTCACTACACAGATCTACCAAAAGATTGCTGATACAAATTTGCAGATCAAACAATGTTTGGCTGATCTTAAGACGAATATATACAAAATTTATAAAGCCCAGTATAATGCCTTACGATATTATCCATTGGACAGGTATACTAAATACCGAAGTTGCTATGAATTTAAATTCTGCATATGCGCATTTCGAAAACTTATGTCTCTTCGGTGCAGATAAAATCTAAACGTTTGAATGACCATAAACTCAAAGATGTTTAAAAACTGATAGAGAACAAATGACCAACATGATCCAAATGTAAAACCAAAATCAGATAAGGACAGAGTTGTCACATACTTCAGAAGTATATATTAAGTATTTAATGATTTTAGTATCATTTATTTTATGGTTATACTCATTTAAGCATACATGATTGTTCTCAAAATGAGGTTAAAAGGTCAAAAGGTAGAATGGTTATACAGTAAAATCAAAGGGACATAACTTGTAAACTTTGTTGAATAACATCTTGAAAATTTATAAAGTAATAAATTAAAAAGTAATTTTGGAGTTTATCGGTGTGTAAACGCGGTCGACTCACTCACAAACTATATCAAGTCCGAAGGTTTACACATAAATAAACTTCCCCAAAATTAATTTTATTTCTTCTAATTCCAATCCTTTGAACATAAAACAATATTGTCCCTGAATTTGACGTCACCCTATACACTATATACTGAACTATAAGTATGTAAAAGAAAGGAAATGGGGTAAATGTCTTAAGTGTATTAATTCGCAAGGAGAAAAATCGAGAGAAAAGTTCTTTGTTGTTCATGACGAAATCAGACGTTGCAATTACGCTTGGAATAGTTGTGAAATAATTAAAGTACTTATTTGTATTGTTATATATTTTTTTTTCTTATTTTATTTAACTCAGGATATTATTATTTACATATTGTATCTACCTGTTATGAAAGATGTGGAAAATAGAGAACCCTAAAACGTGAGATGTGACTTACTTGTTTATTGCGGCCTTTACACGTTTAACATATATACTTGTTTGTGGAGGGTATAAAGAGCCAAAAAACATTTGTCACCACCTATACCTACAAACATAAACTGAATGCAAGACCAATAGTAAAATTTACCAAAATTTATTGATATAAAAGCTCCAATCTGTGAATAGAACATCCGAGATATTATAGAGCCTATAAAGGGTAAATTATAACCTTTACGATGATGGCATTCATCACTCCTTAATATTAGGTAAACTTTGGCTATACAAAATAATACCTTTAGCCACATAACTGATAATCAAATATACTGCTAAATACATGTAAGTCGACCAATTTTCCTTAACAAAGAAGTCTTTCCTAAATTAAAAGAAAGCACAATTTTGTCATCATCCCCGCACTTTATATTGTTATACCCTCCGTCTGTCTGTCCGTCCGTTCGTCCGCCACACTTTTACTGATGCTCAAATTCCTCCTACATGTTGGATTTAGGAAATTGATTTTGTAGAATTGTTGCATACAGTCTGTAGATGCGCAATAAGCTTTCGAATTTTTTACATTGCTCTTTGTGCAAACAAGATGTCAATTTTTACACTTGTGGCATGTGAAACAAATTCCTCCTACATTTATCGATTAAGGGATTTAATTTTGTCGTAGAATGGTTGCATATAGTTTGTAGATGCGCAATAAGCTTTCGGATTTTTTTTACCTCCATCTTGGTGCAACCAAGAGGCACCAAGACGTTGATTTTGACAAAAGCCATAAGATGTGGATTTTGATAGAAAATACCGAAGTAACAGCGAATTTAATTCTGCATATGCGCATTTCGACAATTTATGTTGCATCAGTGCAAATCAAGTCAAAACATTTGGAAATCCGTTAACCGAAATATGTGTAAAAGCTGATAGAGAACAAATTACCAATACGATCTAAATAGGAATGCCAAAATAAGCTAAAGACAGAGCTATGCAAGAGGGAAATACTCCTTAGGTTTTAACAAACTTTTCTGAAATTTAGATATTGCAAGATTTCAAATAAAATCAGTTTTCGAATTTCTATTGCCACATGTGTGTCACATATATTTATATATGTGACACAAACTCCTCCTTCATTTTTGGATTAAGGGATCAAATCTTTATGCAGAATTGTTGCATATAGTCTGTAGATTTGCAAAAGGCTTTCGGAAATTCGCTTCCGGTTTCGACTATGGTAAAATGATTGAAATTATCAAAGAATTGTATTTTTGAAATTTGGGCATATTATCATGTATTTTAGCAAGTATTTGGTAGCAAAGAATATTTTGAATAATTAGAATTCTTAATTTGGTAAATTTCCTGAAAGTCTCAAAAACATTTTTTTAATTCTTGATTACAATTTATTTTAATTAGGACAAACAGTTTCAGCGATTGGATTTCAAAAACATTTGATTCCAATTTTGGGTAAATTTCATTCAAGTCTCAAAGACCACTTACTTTTGGAATTCTGCCAGATAACCAATTATCCTTGAATTCATGTTGTAAAAGTAACGACTATCAATAGTTTGATTTAAAAAAAAATTGAGAAAAATTATGCTCTGGGGTAAAAAAACTGTTTTCTGTGTCTGACAGGGAGTGCTGAGATAGCTGTCGTTTCCGACAACCTCTAGTTTGATTTATTTTGTTTCCTATTTTACTCAAAATAATAACAACTTAGCAAACTTAAGAGAAAAGATCTGTTTATTTTTAACCGAGAACATAAGTATTTTGAACAGGGAAGCCATGTTTTTAGAATTTTAATAGCTTAAAAAAGGGAAGCTTTGTTTATAAAATGTTAATAGGATTCAGCAATGAACAAGTACGTTTTGAAAGAGCTAGTTCTACATACAAGTAAGTGGTAAACTGGTAACAGGGAAGCCCTGAGTTTTTTTATATGCTACAACATTCAATAAACCAAGGAAGCCTTCTTAAAGATAGAAAATCATCATTTCTCAGTCCAAAAAATTTAAACAGACTAACCAAATCTTAGACAGGGAAGTCATGTTTTTAGAACGAAAATAAATAGTACAGAGAATTTGACCACAGGGAAACATTGTGAATATATAATAGTAACTTAATAGGAAGCCTTCTGATATGTGTAATATAACGTTACATACAAAATCAACCAATCTACTAAAACGGAAGCCTTGTTTATATAATAATGATCAGATAAAATGAACCCTTGTTTATATGTATAAACAGTTTATCGTCTTTGCAATTGCTAAAATAGATAACACAAAAGTTGCCAAGTAATGGCATTTAGAGCATAAATAATAAATCAAAAACTTTTCTGGTCATTCATTAGTATCATTGAACACAGTAGTAACCGTGAACAAAAGAATCAATGAGACTTGGGGAAAATTCAAATTAGCAAATTCTAGTGTAGCAATTCATTAGACTAATCAGTGCGATCAAGAGTTATATACCTTGTCAGTTCTGTTCACAAAATTTGTGAACACCTGTACCGAACAGACAAACTTTACCTAGTACATTTATTCCCTGCATCTTTTTGTTATGTAGTATTAATCAACTGGAAGTACTGACTGCAACTCTCACAAGTGAACACTTTGTTATTAATTGCGAACTGTGACTTGGATATGAACGTCCGTAATTTTCGTATACTGATCTATGATGTAAATTTAGAAATACATATTTCGGTGAATGAAAAAAATCTCACAAGTACTGTTAAATTAGCATCTTTCCGATTCAAACAGTAAGCAGCAATATGAAAGGCCAAGAATGGGAAGTAAAACATGCCCAAAATGGGAGAAAAAATACTTAATACAAAAGAGATCCTATAACGTATTGTATGTAAATTGAATTATTGTCTAAATAGTACAAACATTTCAAAATCTCAATTAAAAGCCCGACAAGAAGATAATTTAAACACTTTGCTTTGGACATGTAATGGATGTAAACACAATTTGCTCTGTAGTTCAGGCTAAAAATCTCAACTTATATTAATTGAATAAAATATAAATACCAGGTTGCTTAAATAAGAAGATAGAATGGCTACGATTAGGATAGGAGTAAGCACTCAAATCAAAGAGGAGGTTTCTGATATCAAACCGGGTAAAGATGAGGATATGATAAAATAAGTGAGAACCGAATCGTCAGTCTAAAACGAATAATCCAGGTACAATAGTAACAAAGAAAACAAAGAAACAGACATGACATGAGAACGGCACGGAAAAAGTCACACACACATATATAAAAAGATGAACAACAATAAAAACATAGGTGAGATCAGGTGCAATGGTAGAGTAAGCACCTCCTGCTTCTTATAAGACATCCACCGTGTTTAAAATGTCAATTCTGGTAATAAAATGATATCCGGTAATGGAAAAACAAAAAGTTAGCTGTAAAGAGAAAGATCAGTTGTCATCTGTGGAACAGATATCACATAGCAGTCCACAAGATCGTGATGTCGACCGTAACATTTCTGTAGTGATGACTTCAATTTATAGATAACATACCCTTGCCTAAGTAGCATATTTGGAAGCAACCGAGTTCTGTCAAGGTAGTCACTGTATCAACCAAAAATCAAATCATCATGGCAGCAATAGATTAGTAATAAAACTGGCTGATGAATATGATAATCACCAATTTGCAGAAATATGCAAATTCTACAATAAAATAGAAATAAAGATCAAACACCACAAAAGAAAAGACAATTAAAGATTATATTAAACAACAAAAACAAACAAAAAAAATAACAAAAAAAAAAACAGAAAAACTAGAGGATGACATGCCCCCGCGCAAGGGTGAATCAAACTGGGATTTTCTAGTAATATTTGTGTCTGTAAGACACATATGATGCCCCCGCTCCGCTAAACACATGTTATTCTAGGTTGCATAGATTAACTACCGGTATGTACCCTCTATTACTAAATCACCAAAAAATTATAAGTTGAGCGATGTATATTTTTGAAAAAAATGAACCGAAATCAAAATACATACCACATGCACATCTTCAATACAGGTACAAATGAACTGCAAAATAAAAGCTTCCTAGCACCAAAACTCTAGGAGGAGTTGTTCGGACAATCTGTGTACCCTTTATTAAGAATTCATCCAATAAATGACTAAGTTCAACAATGTGTATTTTTTTCAAAAATGCAACAAAATCAAAATCATTCCCACATGCACATCTTCAATATAGGTACAAATGATCTGCAAAATAAAAACTTCCTACCATCAAAACTGTAGGAGGAGTTTCGTGGACAAACTATGTACCCTCTACTACAAAATCACCCCAAAAATGACTTAGTTCAACAATGTATATTTTTTACAAAAAAGCACAAAAAATCAAAATCCTTACCACATGCATATCTTCAATATTGGTACAAATGATCTACAAAATAAAAACTTCCTACCATCAAAACTGTAGGAGGAGTTGCGCGGACAAACTATGTACCCTCTATTATAAAATCACCCCAAAAATGACTAAGTTCAACAATGTATATTTTTGACAAAAATGCACCAAAATCAAAATCCTTACCACATGCACATCTTCAATATAGGTACAAAAGATCTGCAAAATACAAACTTCCTAGCATTAAAACTGTAGGAGGAGTTGCGCGGACAAACTATGTACCCTCTATGAAAAATCACCAAAAATGACTAAGTTCAACAATGTGTATTTTTGACAAAAATGCACCAAAATCAAAATCCTAATCACATGCACATCTTCAATATATGTACAAATGATCTGCAAAATAAAATCTTTCTAGCATAAAAACTGTAGGAGGA
>MJUU01002416.1:97674-110359 GCA_002080025.1 Modiolus philippinarum
TGAACTTTGATATGAGACATTGCTATTGGATGTATTCAAAAACTGTAATAGATAGTAGATAAAATGGTGGAGAAAATGTGTGTCCTGTTACGATCTACATTTGTAGCAAAGGAAAGGGTGATTAAACCAACAGTTTGGAACCTATTGACCAAAAACTGATTTTCGACAATCGATTTCCGGTTTTCTTTTGCTTGTCGCTTACCATTATAGTAACAATAATGTATTAAATACAAAAAAGTACAGGAAGATGTTTCTTTCAAAATCAGGTCAATGGACAACAAAAACTTTCGTTTTACGTCAATGTATATTGATAAATGTACATATTAAAGGTATATATATATAGTGTCTTAGTTTAATCGGTTAATCTGAAATGAGAGCATTATGGCACAACTTCCGGATAGACCTATCAATTGTTTATCGAACAATTGACTTACTAGTTTTGACAAAAATGCACCAAAATCAAAATCCTTATCACATGCACATCTTCAATATATGTACAAATGATCTGCAAAATAAAATCTTTCTAGCATAAAAACTGTAGGAGGAGTTGCGCGGACAAACCATGTACCCCCTCGGACGGACGGACGGACGGACGGACGAGGGTAAAACAATATGCCCCCCGACTTATCGTCGCGGGGGCATAAAAAACAAACAAAAACAAAAGTATATGAGATGAAGCATCAAAGATCAGACTACTACCAAACACGAGCAACCTAGCCAGATGCATTGTCACTAAGAACCTTACTATCCAAAAGCGTGATTCAATAAGCAACGGAGGAACAAGGGAATTACTAAAAACAATCAAATCCAACCTGAACTACAATGTACTTATAATGATCAGAAATAAATGAGTCATTCTACCGAAAGTGCAGGTTTTTTCCACGGCGTTAAAATAGCAATATTGATGTAATTCGTCGTTTTTTTACACCTGGCAAAGAATGTTTTGGGAAGATATCCTTATTTTCTTCCATTAAATGCATTTTAATTGACTTTTTAATAATAAAAGTAATGTTTTAAGGAGTTTAATTACCCACAACCCCGGAAAATGGTTTGTCCAGAGCTAGATTATCAAACTTCACAGACGTAAAAAAATTGACAAACGAATAACAAGTCATATAAATTATGTCAATAGAACATGAAGAAACAAAAAATGACAGTTTTACTTGAAATTAAGGTGATTTTGTACAGAATCTTAAGGTTTTAAGGTCTGTTAAGACTTTTCAATTCCATGCTGTTACCATGAAATAATTTTATGTTTACTAAAACACCGATCTGAGCCTGAACATTTAACCACAATGAACCTGTAGAAATTCACAACCTGCAGCAATTGAAATATGGGGCAGGTTTGTAGAGCGCATAAATTTAAAATTATAAGACATCAAAGGTAGGAACTACTGCTATAGCGGATTTTTTATTTCGGTGATGTTACCAGCTTTTTTTACAGTAAGAACATACATCTTTTGCACAACATTACACTAAATTAAGTATAATGTGGGTACATTAAAAATAACATTTAAAGATGTTAAGCAATTATAGGGTTTTCATGGAAAGCTTGAAAAATATTGAAAAGTTCAATTATGTTACCTTCTGTCCAGTTACCCTTCATAAAGTAATGGAAGGGAACAAAATTGAATTCTTTCAATGTTTTTATTTCATTTAAAAACTTAACAAGGGTCGTATTAACGAATGTTTTAAGCAATAATGATAACCAAATATTTCAATGCTTAGAAATATTATAAGCACGCCTGGGGAACTCGATGGTCTCAACTGAATTTTAACACCAGGAAGTTAATTAAGACACAGTGAAACCCTGTTTTTCAAACAAATCGGGGAATGTCACTCCATGTAAAACTATTTAAAACTGGTCAATGATTTAAAATATAACCAAAACCACATAAAAGTCTGTGTTTGAAAACAGAAATCGTATTTATTGTAGTCCAGACGCTTCGGGCGATTCTAAAATCCGGAATAAAGAAATAACTAATTTACCATTGTTATGCGAGAAAACAAAATGGTTTTTGATTAATTAAAACTTATTTTATATAAAAAATATATGGAGTAACATTCTTTGATTCATCGAATTGCACATATTTATTGTAAATCACAGATTTCCGGATGCCGGTTTTTTGGTTGATAACATCGAGTTTCCCAGGCGTGATAAGTGCACAAACAAATGACAAAGAAGAAAAAATAGGAAGAAAATAACAGCACAGAATCTTAAGATGTAACAGGAACGGAAAAAGAACAGTTAATTACAAATTTATAAAGGATTTTGTAAAAGGGAAGTTCACTGAATATTTTTTAAAGAAAATATGTTTATTATAAATCGACACAACTAGAAAAAGGAGGGGATTGAATTTTTATGATAAGTAACGGTATGGAAAAATTGGTAACAGCACAGAATATAAAAGTAATAGGAATGAATAAAATCTTCCATCCTGTTACTAATTGTTCTTTTGTTACAGTGAAATATATGCTATTACTGTTATTAAATTTGCAAATTTATTCTAAAGATCTATAATCTAAAAAATATTGCTTTGTGAGTAAAGCTTAGAGCATTCTCTACCAGATAAATTCCTCTCAGTTTGCAAAACTATTCTAGGATTTCTGGAAAAATGTATGAATCCTTAACCAAATTGAAAAAAAAATGCTAACCGAACGTCATAGGTAATAGAAACAGGTATGTTTTTCTTTAATTATTTATATTACAGGAAAATTCAGCATCGATTTTATCAAATATAATCATTTCTCTCAAATTTTATCAAAGAAAAATAAATTCATACTGTCTCTTTCGACTGGTTGAGACATTTTAAAATGTTGATCATATTGGTAACAGGATGGAATCTTCATGCCAGTTCCTTTTACTGTTGCTACTATAGCAACCAGTTAGGTGGAAAATACAAATTACAGAATATAGTTTTGTTTGGCTGAATAATCTTTCTTTCGTTGAATAAAGTGTTCATTTAAACCAACTTTATTTTTGATTTTTTTTTGGACAAAAACCTACAGAATAACTCACTCAGAAATGGTAGCACAAAATGAGGTAGATGGCACTGTTGAGCCCTTAAGTGCAATCCTTACTTTAATTGTAATGCGATTACACTTAAGGTTAAGGAACACCCTTAAATGTACATTTACATTTACGGTTGCAGGACCTCCCTTAATTGTAACCGATTACAATTAAGGGAATTGGTGTACATATGCCTGCTGTACCTTCCGTAATTGTCATCCCTCGAAATTAGTTTACAATTTGCAGCGCATATAAGATAAGAAAACGTGTGCCGCCATAGCATGATTATGAGTCATATTTGTTTTAAATAGCCATCGTTACCATGGATTGATTGATTGATTGATTGATGTTTTACGCCAACTTCAGCAATATTTCAGCTATATTGTGGCGAGAACTGTTGAATATACTAAACAATTTTAATAAATACATAAAATATCTATATAAAACCATATAGCTTTATACAAGTAAAAGAAATGTGTAAAATGTTAAAAACATAATTAACGAAATTATGATTTGACTAACAATATTAGAAATTAGAAACTAGTTTAAAATTGATCTTTTTAAATCTTACTAAATAAATTGATTGCTTTTAAAAATTGAACGATTTTGTCGCCAGCGACGTTTGTAAATAGGTCTTTAAGACAATGAGCAGAATAAAAATCACGCCCGATATCGGCAACATCTACACATTCAATTAAAACATGTTGAATTGTATAAGGACAATTGCATGGAATACATTCAGGTCGATCATCACTGTTGAGGATAAAACTATGTGTTGTTCTAGTATGTCCAATACGACATCGGGTCAACACTACCTGTTCCCTACGGTTTTTACCACAGGAACCAATTTGTTTACCGACGTCTGACTGTATTCCATGCAGTTTATTATTTATTTGCAGATCCCATTTGGCCTGCCATAACTTTAAAATGTATTTAGTTTAACGATTAAAGGCTTCATGTCAGTGTACGGTACTGGACAATCCGCCATCTCATCATCTAGTGCATCCTTGGCTTCCTGGTCAGCAACTGTGTTTCCATAGATCCCCACATGACTCGGGATCCAAACATAAATGACTTCTTTGCCTAATGCTACAAGTGATTTGTAGAATTCGGCTATTTTCAAAATAATTGGGTGTTTTGTTTTTCGACTTTCAATTGCCAATAGGCAAGAAAGTGAGTCGGAACAGATCATGAATTTATTTGATTGCGATAAAGCTACAAATTTAAGTGCTGAGTAAATAGCGTTAGCTTCAGCAGTAAAGATGGAGCTAGAGGATGGTAGTCGGAGAGTTGCTGAACGATCTCCAAACACGGCTGCAGAAGCCACTCTGTCTCCGTCCTTAGAGCCATCTGTGTAAATTTGTAAGTATTCAGGATGTTCAGATTTAATTCTTGCAAAGTCCTGCTGGATAACCGGAGGATTGGTATCAACCTTTTTGTGTTTGCGTAGTTCAAAATTAAATGTTGGTTTTGGGTTCAGCCATGGAGGTTTTTTGGGAGTTTCTATAGGAAACGAAAAAAGGCCGGAGAAAAAGTGCTCCGAATTGTTTCAAAAAATTATACAAAAGAAATGTAAAAATTGTTCTAAAGCTTTCAATTCCCTAAAACGGAAAAGTAGACGAAATTGTATGAAAATGATAGAAATTCTGATTTTTAAATAATATTTTTAACCAGACTCAAGCTAGCGACCAATTTTGGGGTTTATCTAAAAACCAAATATTAAACGCATACCAAAAAGAACCACAATCATATTATTTCTAGCGACCAATTTTTGTTTTTTTTTTATTCTAGAAATACCATAATTGCTAGCGTTTCCATGGGGATAAATCAAGTAGCTAAGAATCGCTTGAGAATGTACAGACAGGATGTTAAAGATTTATAGACACTATTCTGAGGGTTAAAATTTTCAATGACAACCGTTGTAATGGAATCAAAAATGGAGGGACTGAAGGATCTTTTTCGGGACTCCGTGATTAATTGTTAATTCCACGGGCTGATTCGGGATTAACCCGTAACAATATACCCATGATAAACGGAATAGGAATCTTCATTTTTCGGGATCAGGATTTAGCCATTTATTTACTGGGAAAATCGGGATTTTGTCATTATTTTCACGTGAATCCGAGATCAGACCCCTCCTTCCCCCTCTTAGGGCGGTAAGATAAAAAAACAGTCAGGATAAAGATTTACAGGAAAGGTGACCAGGATGGGTTTCTCATGTTAAAACGAATCACAAAATCACTATCTGCATGCGACTCCCTCCGACTTACTCCTTCATTCTAAGAACAATCAGACAGCAAAAAATAAATACTTTTATTTATCGGGTCAGACTGTTTCTCATCGATACTGGGATTAGTACGGAAATTCCTGATGCTTCCTTGCCAAATCCTGCAGAGAGTTTCGTGTTTGATGCTACTGTTGTTCAATGTTGAGGACGATGCGACATCTTTACAAATCTTTTCAAATGCAGTTTTGTCAGAGACATAAATTCCAGAGATTCGAAGCTACGGGAAGTATGGTGATATATCGTGTCTACCCCGACGCTATCAATATTGGCGCATTATTCTAATCGTATAAGACTAGAATTCAAATATCTCACTATTTCCACGTATCGTCAATGAACTTAATATATTTGTATATCTCAGAAACTTGCCAAAACGGATCACAAACCGGATTTCACTGATGAAGTTGTATTTTGTGCTTCCCACTGACTGCATATTCACAACAAATGTGGACTCAAATAGGTGTCTCGCCCGTCGGCACATGGATTTGTGGGACACTGTTAGACAAATTGCAAAGGAAATGAGGAAATATACTACAAAACTTAACTAATTTACACCATTTCAGTTAATAAGAAATGTATCTGATCAGAGAAACTTAAAGTGTTTGATCATTAGACTGTGAAATTTAGGTCAAGGGCAAAATTCTCATACAGACTGACATAAACCAACCAAACCAATTGACATACAAAATATTATTGATCGACCACTAATAAATGTCGAGAAATGGATCTAATCTAAAGAAAATTAACATGGTCACTAAACCTTCATTTAACAGCTCAAGGACAGAAATCACACGCCAGACAGACATTTACTACTTAAGACCAACCTTCATACCTAATATTATTGCCCTAGCATTTAAATTGTATTTATTGAGAAATTGATCAAATCAGAGAAGGTAAACCTGGTCACTAGACCGTGAAATTGAGGTCAAGGACTAATGTCATATGCCAAACTGTTCTTGAGAAAGAAAAAAATTAATATGGTCAGTAGACTGTGAAAGTGAGGTAAAGGGCAAAAGCAACATATCAGACTGACATGAACTATACACACCCGAGCTATATACAAAATATCATTAACCTACCACTAATAGTTGTTGAGAAATGGATATAATCATAGAAATTTAACCTGGTCACTAGACCATGAAATCGAGGTCAAGGACAAAAGTCATATAACAGACTCTCATGAACTACCCAAGACTAACCTACACACCATATATCATTGACCTACAACCTATAGTTATTGAGGAATGGATGTAATCGAAAAAAACTTAACCTGGTCACTAGACCGTGAAATTAAATTCAAGGTCACATAATTTTGTGTTCATTAGGTAGCACCTTATAGGTACTGCCACTGTACTAAATAAGATGTTCCTACATAAAAGGGTTTTCAATCTATTCTGTATTTAGTAAAACTTAACGCCGCCACCGCCATCATACTTTGAACGCCTATATCCCACTTTCGGCGACTTTTTGTCGCGGGCGAGACAAATACAATATGTACAATATGTCCCCTCTCAATACATTCAGATCATATCGGAAATATTTACAAAAATGGTATACGACAATGGCAAACTAGAACAAAAATGCAATGACAATAAAATTTGCAATGAACATAAACACAAACCAAATTGTACCAAGTACGCAACCCATCTTAACACAAAAACGAAACAAGAGACAAACATGAAAACTATGGGGAAGCGGTATTGACTTTGTTTTTTTTTACTTAAAAGAATCACTGGTTATGTTTTTCTTTATTTTGATACAGACAGTCTATACAAATTCTGTTCTGTTCATACCATACCAGTGACCGCCGATGTTTATTTCTCCGCCCTTTTTTGTTTCCATGGTAACGATGTCTATTCAACGATGCATATGTACACTTTTTCCATTAATTGTAATCGGTTACAATTAAGGGAGGTCCGGCAACCGTAAATGTAACCGGGATTACATTTAAGGTGGTGCTTAACCTCAAGTGTAATCGGATTACAATTAAGGTAAGGATTACACTTAAGGGCTCAACATGGCACATTACAGTCAGCGGTCTCACAACAATAAATTTCCATTGTACGGACCAAATTCATTAACACACAATATTAAGGTTGTACGAGTTCAAAACTGTGTATCCTTTGTGGGGGTATCTGACAAAAAAAGGGACTCACTAAAGCAATGTTTGCGAAATGAGTTTTGATGTCTTATAATAGTAAATTTGGAATATTTAACCTTTTCAGCAAACTCATGTTATGATAAGGGGAGATAATTGTATAGAAACAATAGGAAAAAAGTCAACTGTTTTTCGTGCAAATCGAAGGCAATTAGCTGATAATTTACCAAATTTTATAAAAAAAATTCTGATGTTACTAAAATAAATTAAAAGTTTTGTTCAAATTCGGAAATTTTCCTAATCATTTCAACCAAAATAGCTGATCTTTTACATGACAGATTTCACATTTATATGTCCGGTTATCTCCCTGACCTATTTTTTATTTCATTTTTTGTTCGCCTATTCACAAAGTCTAAGTCATGAAAATAACAGAAAATTCTATCTGACAGTTTTGAGACCCAGGCCACTTAAAAAGGGAATTCTAACTTTACACTCTAGGACATGAAGCAGTCATTACACCAATCCAATGAATTAAGCGAACCTGTACCACAAAATGAAATAGCACATTATCCGGATTAGGATTTTTTTAGCTGCACTGTAAATACTGCACCGTTAAAAATTTTATATACAAATACTTATGGTCTATGTAGCAAAACTGGCGAATTAAAATTATTTAGAAGAGAAAAACCGTTTGACAATGTGGCAATTTCTGAGACATATCAGAAAAAAGAACATTGAGTTATTGAAGTATAAACTTAATGGATATATGTTTCACTCGTAAGGAAATATATTCACCAACAGAGGATATATCATTTACACAAAGACAGACTTGGATTGTTCTTTTCAGACTGACGGTTCGGTTCTCACTTAATTTAGAAGATTAGCAAGTTGGTAAAACAAACAAATCAAATATGTGGAGCAAGTTCGAATTGGACTGTAATATAAATTTAGTCAAAATGTCGTGTTGTAAAAAAGTATAAACATTTCGAACATTTCAAAATATTTAAAATATAGGAAATTATTTATTTTAAGAATTTGATTAACACGTATTTCAAGTGCTATAATATTTCCCGTCTTTTAGACAATTAAGTTAATCGTGTCATAATGTTGATCCCCGTTTTCATTTTCAAACGTGTACATCAATTAGCGGCTTTGTTCACTCTAGATTTCCTTATTTGTCCGTTTTTGTATGTATTGTTATTATTTGTTCCACCTTGTGCTAAGCTATCTATAATCCGTTCATAGAATTTATCGCCCTTTTAAGTAAAATTTGTCATGTCAATACAATCAATGTAAATTATATCGTTAATACTTTTTGTATACTTAAAAACTTCAGATTGGATTTCAGTATCGAACTGTATAGACCATCTCTATAAAACTCTATTAATTGTTTGTCAGTTATATTCATTGTTGGAATTATTAAATTATATATTGAAGTAACCAGCGTCTGTGTTGCAAGAGTTAGTGCCCATCATCAGAATTTCGTTTTATTGTGACATTTTATGTATCATTGTTGTTTGGACGGCACCAGGCCGGCACCCATCTTATCTGCACAGGAGACGCACAAAAGTCTCGCTGTGACAATTGTTGGAGTTAACCCGGGCGTGCTGACTCTTTAGCTCAGCACACCATCCTTGTACATCGAGCAGCAAGCGAGAATCGTTCCCCATAGACTCAGAAATTACAACACAGATAGCAATGGAATATAGCTTCAGACCGCAATGGAAACAATGAAATTGCCATTTCCGTTTGGACCAAAAGTGCGGGCGCTGTGGAAAAGAACATTATGGTACACATGTTTTGCACAAAATAAACGGTGTTTTTTCCTGTGGAAAGTATTTACATTACGCACGGATGTGTTTTACAAGAATAAAAAGTAGTTCAAAACCAGAGCAAGCTGGACATTCCGGAAACCAGAAGATACAACAGAAAGTGAAATCGAACAGTCAAAAGAGGAGAGATTCTGTCCGTTTGCTGACATATCTTGACAACAAACATGGAATTCGTGAAATGCCGTTCTCCAGACTAAGGGATACTGCATTTTTTAGCGTAATGGACACCACAAGGTCAATTAAATGTGTGCTTCAGAAAGTAAAAAGTTAATTGGTAAATGCGAACGAGAAATTATGTGTGCAACAAAATGAAAACAAATGTATGCACCAGGAAATGGAAAACTTAAAAATCAAACTACACGAAGAACGTCATAAAAATACCTATCTTGGATTAAAACTGGAGAGCAAAATTGCCGATCTTAACAGTGCATCATCGGAAATTCAACTACTGAAGAATGAAATTACAACAATTAAGACCATTTCAAATGTTCAGTGTTCTGTGCCGTCTGATATTCAGGACTATATCAGTAAAATACGAATCCTTCAAGATACTGTTGTACAAAGAGAACAATTCGCACGTCAAATTTGCGAACTTAACAATTCAAAAAGTTTAGAGCATCTGAACGAACAGAAACTTTGGGAGGAAGAAAGGACATATTTTAATGTTCATATTCAAAACCTGAAAGAACAACTAACGAACCTACTGGAACATAATGACTTGCTTATATTAAATAACCAGAGGTTGGAAAGTGAAGTTCACCGACAACAGCAATCAAACTACAACAACCCAAATAACCGATTTCATAGGGGAAATTTCCGTTATTTTTTTCCGAAGCACGAGGTCGTGCTTCAGCGGAAGAAGGGAAGAGTTATCGTGTTGTTAAAAAGTATAAACATTTCGAACATTTCAAAATATTTAAAATATAGGAAATTATTTATTTTAAGAATTTGATTAACAAGTATTTCAAGTGCTATAATATTTCCCGTCTTTTAGACAATTAAGTTAATCGTGTCATAATGTTAATCCCCGTTTTCATTTTCAAACGTGTACATCAATTAGCGGCTCTGTTCACTCTAGATTTCCTTATTTGTCCGTTTTTGTATGTATTGTTATTATTTGTTCCACCTTGTGCTAAGCTATCTATAATCCGTTAATAAAATTTATCGCCCTTTTAAGTAAAATTTGTCATGTCAATACAATCAATGTAAATTATATCATAAATACTTTTTGTATACTTAAAAACTTCAGATTGGATTTCAGTATCGAACTGTATAGACCATCTCTGTAAAATGTCAGTTATATTCATTGTTGGAATTTTTAAATTATATATTGAAGAAACCAGCGTCTGTGTTGCAAGAGTTAGTGCCCATCATCAGAATTTCGTTTTATTGTGACATTTTATGTATCATTGTTGTGTGTACGGAACCAGGCCGGCACCCATCTTATCTGCACAGGAGACGCACAAAAGTCTCGCTGTGACAATTGTTGGAGTGAACCCGAGCGTGCTGACTCTTTAGCTCAGCACACGATCCTTGTACATCGAGCAGCAAGCGAGAATCGTTCCCCATAGACTCAGAAATTACAACACAGATAGCAATGGAATATAGCTTCAGACCGCAATGGAAACAATGGAATTGCCATTTCCGTTTGGACCGAAAGTGCGGGCGCTGTGGAAAAGAAAATTATGGTACACATGTTTTGCACAAAATAAATGGTGTTTTTTCCTGTGGAAAGTATTCACATTACGCACGGATGTGTTTTACAAGAATAAAAAGAAGTTGAAAACCAGAGCAAGCTGGACATTCAGGAAACCAGAAGATACAACAGAAAGTGAAATCGAACAGTCAAAAAAGGAGAGATTCTGTCCGTTTGCTGACATATCTTGACAACAAACATGGAATTCGTGAAATGCCGTTCTCCAGACTAAGGGATACTGCATTTTTTAGCGTAAGGGACACCACAAGGTCAATTAAATGTGTGCTTCAGAAAGTAAAAAGTTAACTGGTAAATGCGAACGAAAACTTATGTGTGCAACAAAATGAAAACAAATGTATGCACCAGGAAATGGAAGACTTAAAAATCAAACTACACGAAGAACGTCATAAAAATACCGATCTTGGATTAAAACTGGAGAGCAAAATTGCCGATCTTAACAGTGCATCATCGGAAATTCAACTACTGAAGAATGAAATTACAACAATTAAGACCATTTCAAATGTTCAGTGTTCTGTGCCGTCTGATATTCAGGAGTATATCAGTAAAATACGAATACTTGAAGATACTGTTGTACAAAGAGAACAATTCGCACGTCAAATTTGCGAACTTAACAATTCAAAAAACTTAGAGCATCTGAACGAACAGAAACTTTGGGAGGAAGAAAGGACATATTTTAATGTTCATATTCAAAACCTGAAAGAACAACTAACGAACCTACTGGAACATAATGACTTGCTTATATTAAATAACCAGAGGTTGGAAAGTGAAGTTCACCGACAACAGCAATCAAACTACAACAACCCAAATAACCGATTTCATAGGAGAAATTTCCGTTAATTTTTTTCCGAAGCACGAGGTCGTGCTTCAGCGGAAGGAGGGAAGAGTTATCGTGTTGTTAAAAAGTATAAACATTTCGAACATTTCAAAATATTTAAAATATAGGAAATTATTTATTTTAAGAATTTGATTAACAAGTATTTCAAGTGCTATAATATTTCCCGTCTTTTAGACAATTAAGTTAATCGTGTCATAATGTTAATCCCCGTTTTCATTTTCAAACGTGTACATCAATTAGCGGCTCTGTTCACTCTAGATTTCCTTATTTGTCCGTTTTTGTATGTATTGTTATTATTTGTTCCACCTTGTGCTAAGCTATCTATAATCCGTTAATAGAATTTATCGCCCTTTTAAGTAAAAGTTGTCATGTCAATACAATCAATGTAAATTATATCATAAATACTTTTTGTATACTTAAAAACTTCAGATTGGATTTCAGTATCGAACTGTATAGACCATCTCTGTAAAACTCTGTTAATTGTTTGTCAGTTATATTCGTTGTTGGAATTATTAAATTATATATAGAAGTAACCAGCGTCTGTGTTGCAAGAGTTAGTGCCCATCATCAGAATTTCGTTTTATTGTGACATTTTATGTATCATTGTTGTGCGTACGGCACCAGGCCGGCACCCATCTTATCTGCACAGGAGACGCACAAAAGTCTCGCTGTGACAATTGTTGGAGTTAACCCGGGCGTGCTGACTCTTTAGCTCAGCACACGATCCTTGTACATCTAGCAGCAAGCGAGAATCGTTCCCCATAGACTCAGAAATTACAACACAGATGGCAATGGAATATAGCTTCAGACCGCAATGGAATTGCCATTTCCGTTTGGACCGAAAGTGCGGGCGCTGTGGAGAAGAAAATTATGGTACACATGTTTTGCACAAAATAAACGGTGTTTTTT
>MJUU01002417.1:2919-17808 GCA_002080025.1 Modiolus philippinarum
TATGGCAATACAAACATATATCAAACAAAAACATAATGTAATAAAACAAATACAGTGAAGATATATATATCAGCTAAGTGTCTCCTCTCCTCAGTTCTAATGACTGTCTAATAACAGAATGGCAACACAAACATATATCAAACAAAAACATAATATAATAAAACAAATACAGTGAAGATATATATATCAGTTAAGGGTCTCCTCTCCTCAGTTCTAATGACTGTCTAATAAAAGAGACAACTGTATTTATATCTTCAGGTGTTGATGGGCTAAGGATAATAACTAGTTGCTGGTGAAAAGTTTTTAAACTAAACTCATTAATATTTTTTATTAAATTTTGTTTTAAGATTTGTTCTAAGTTGATTATTTATTTTACAGTTAAAGAAAAAATGTATTTCGTTTTCTACTATATTGCAGAGTTTACATATTCTTTGTTGCCTAGGGATCTTTTTGTATCTTCCTAATTCAATTAATAACTCGTGATCGCTAACTCTAAATTTAGTCAAAATTTTTCTTGTTTCTTTATTTGGGTGGTTTAAATAAAAAGTTTCTATATTTTCATTAAAATATTTATAAAGGAAGTTTTTGTTGTCTTCATTTAATGATTGAATTTTTGTATTTACAAGGTTATTATAATATTTTTCGACTGTGTTTTTAATACTCTTCTTTAGTTTTTTGGTGTTTTTCTTAGTTTTACAATTTTTAATTGTTCTATATCTAGTTTGTTTTCTTTTATAATTTCATTGGCATATGTGTACCATGAGTAAGTTCCTTCTTTATCTAAAAGTTTAGTTAAATTAAAAGTTTCTGATTAATATTTTATGCGGTACGTAGTCGTAGATCGCTTATACATTACATATTTTAATTTCAGCATAAGGAAAGCTAATAGGTTGTAGATATTGAAACATTTATACTTCTCGATAGATAATTTGCAAGATATTCAACAAGATAAAATCCATTTGTACTTTGTCAATTTCTATACCAAATCCAACCTTACCCAAACAGAACCCGTTGACTTCATAAAAATAAAGTTACAATCCACAAAAAGGATGCTAAGCCAATACCATCAATAAAGATGATATACTCGCTTCACACATTTTAATAGCTGCTACTTTTGACAAACTGTCGAAAAACTGTCGAAAATTAAACGGAAATCTCCAAGATACAGATCGTTGTCCGTCGCTGATTATTCGACATTCTGCTCTGTAGCGTTTTGAACGTTGATTAAGGATTCCACATCTCCTTTTAGTTTTAAACAAATTTTCTTGAATTAGTTGTTTAATTTCAAAATAAAATCGATAATATTTAGAATTGTTATATAACCTTAATAAGAACATTTGGATTATCATCTTGGACTAGAACCGAAATTCAAAGTTTTGTGCAAATCAATAGAAAGGGGTTTGAAATAACACTGTGTTGCGATTGTTGCGGTTGTCCGCCTTTGGCATTTAAAACATGACAACGGTGCAATTTCTAAATAAAATGAATTAGCGACTATGCACGTACATGCTTTATTGATAACAGAGCGACTTCAACTCAAGAAAAAATGTATAATGTAGATGTTTTATGTAAATTACGTAAATGAATGTCATATATGCATTGACAGAAGAAAGCACCTTTATTAAATCGAGACTAAACAACTTGTTCTCTTCTTCGCTTTTCTTGGATTTGAAGTTTAAAATGTTTCACATAATATCTGCCATCATTTGCGCCATGCTTTTTCTGATTTTAGCTTATATATGGAATAACACAAATACCAAATCACCGCGCGGACCAAAGGGTATACCGGTTTTTGGTAACTTCTTTCAAATGGAATACGAAAAGATGTACTTAAAGCTTCATAGACTAAGTTTGCAGTATGGCGATATCTTTAAATTTGAAGTTTTCGGACAAAAATTTGTTAGTTTGAATTCGTCGGATATCATTCGAAATGCCTTCTTGCATGAACCAAATGGGACAATATGTGCTGCAAGACCACCAACTTTCGCTGGAAAATATCTTGCTGATAATTATGCTGATGTAGTATCCGCCTCTCTTGACAAAAGTTGGACGTTTCGTAGAAAACTATTTCACCTTCAGGTGAAAGCATATGGTGAGGGTCTTGTTCGAATAGAAGCCGAAGTTAATAAGAATTTAAGACATATGAAAATAGAGTTTGAAAGCATCAATGGCCAATCTGTTAACCCAAAGTATATGGTTGAGGAGTTTATACTTAGAATTGTTGAGACGCTTGTAAGTACTGATATGTACATATTTTACGGTTACTCTGGTATTTTTTGTTAGGCTCATGCTAACCGTATGCATTGATGCGATGAGTATTTCATTTTGTGTATAAAACAGACGAATAAGTGAATATAGACAACAAAATCATATCACGCAGTAAACGTTTAAGTTTGGATTTTCATACTGTGTCGTAACTATAAAAAATTCTCAGTTTTCAAAATTCTATAAATTTATAAATGTTGACGCGTTTCTTATTCTACTCAGTTGAAAGATATAGACATTCTTTACTGTACAACAAGAATGAAAGCGCCCGCTACTCTGCCGCTACACTATCGTCGTAAGTCCGTAGTCGTATCAAGTAAACAAAAGAATTAATGCCTCCTTCATTTTGTCATTTCCTTTTGATTATTTGTTCTCTATTAACTTTTATTCAACTTTCGATTATTGGATTTCCATTGATTTATTTTATCTGCACTGAAGAAAAATAACTTGTCAAAATGGCCATTTACTTCTATCACCGCCTTGTCGATGCCACTGTAGACTTGCTCCAAGTCCCTTCCTATTGATTATATTTTGGAACCCCTTTAATAACAAGATAAGATATGGGTTAACCCATATCCAAGGATACTCGATTGTTCACATACCTGTAATACATACGTACAATTTTGAAAAGGATCATTTTCAAACAAACAAAAACAAAACAAAACAAAAAACAAATACACAGTTAGGTTTTTATTTGATTCTAATTGAATTAAATGCCTGTCAATATCTAAAGACATACAGCGATTAGCAACTACTCGAAATCGTTAACATCACGCATGTAAACTCGCTCCAATGATGCAACAGTAGAATCCGTTCGGAACTCCTCGTAATTTTAGTCAAAGTTTACCTGTACGGGCACAATGTTCCGATGGAAAAGTTATTGTTTTTACTGATGCATCGTCATTAAATGATTGTGCTAACCTGATATTACAATTAATATCCATGACAATTTATCAATATTCAATAAAACGTTTTGTTGACATTTTTGTACAGTTTTAATTAAAATTACAGGTATTGGGAATTTAAAATCGACTGACCTCACAAATCTCTCACACGCATGTTATTACCGATTTTTGCAACGGATTAACTAGGAGTTTCTAATCTTTGTCTCTGCAACATGTAATAAAATCACTAATTTGTCAGATATTTGCGAGCATAGACGTCTTTTCTATTTCAGTTTTGTTTGCTGTTTGTTTGTTTGTTTTTTCCACGATTCCAATTATTATTATAGATAATAATAATATGACTTTTTAAACATTAAACATTTTTATTCAAATCAAAGTGAACTAATACTATACGCAACGATTAAGGATTTTAAAAGAAAAGACATGGCCATATCTTTTATTTCTAAAATTAATTGATATACGATGTATATCCATAATGAAATATTTCCGCTCAAACTATGTTGGTATAAGTTAACTTACATCAAGATGTAGACAGGAATAAAAGCCCCTTCCTCGATAAACTGGAGTTTTCTTTGTGCATCGTGCTTCAAATAAATAAATTAGTGAGGTACTACAAAGTGTACTTCTGTTAAATTGAACCATTGCAAACGTTAGTTCGTCCCAAAGTTAATAATAACCATTCTTTATCATTCCAATAAAAGGTCACTATCACAGGCAATGCAGTAGCCTGATTAAAAAAAAATTAATATATACAAAAATAAACATTTCCATGTAAATTCTAATAATAGAAATTCAGATTAACAAAACTCAGAATTCAAAGACCATCATATCTATATATTATTCTATTTAATGAAAATTTATACTTTTTAATTAGATCAGGTATTAAAATAAATATGATGTAATCATAAATATGATAATTATTGGTCGATTTTAAAAACACAGAATTTAAAGAAAGATAACTTTCGTACATAATGATCAATAGACAATCAAGATACTGAGGAAACGGCGGTGTATGAATATTTGTAGTATTAACTATCAAAACATGAACAAATCGCTTCAAATCATTAGTGAAAATACACCTTTTAAATTATGTGTATTCAGATAATTGATCTAGGGCGAGTTAAACTGATAAAAAGTCGCCAAATACCGAACTATTTCTTACGCCATGACATAGTGATCTATACCCCAAAACAATTATATACCCTTGAATAGATAGTACGCACTGATCGAGTATATGAAAATTAGCTATGAGAGAGTCAAAGCTGCACAGCACATTGATACAGAGAACAGCTGGATAGTATACTGATAATATTAAAGGGGAAAATGTTATCAGAGAGATGTTATCAAAGAGAAAATTATCAAATACAAAGGGACTTGTAGCAAGTCTAATGCCACTGTTGGTGGACTGTTTTTACTTGAGGTTATTCAACCCAGTCAAAAATGTCTGTGTTGGCTCGAAAGCCATTTTTGAAAACTATAAATTAAAATATTTTGTTTAAAAATAATGAGCGTATCCCTCATACAAAGATCTGTGGCTTTCAATTTAGATCTTTAACCTATCGGCTTCTATACCTTTTTCGAATTCAAGATTTCAAATGTTCAGATATCTGCACTGAACAGACATTAGTTGTCGAAATTGTCAAATGCAGAAAGTAAATTTACCATAACCTCGGTATTTTGTTATTTCTTTCAGTTAGGTATGCACATTTAGCAACTTGACAGATTCTGCATTTATGCATTTCGACAACTTATGTCTCATCAGTGCTGATCAAATCAACACATTTGGAAATCCATGAACCGAAATATGTGTAAAAGCTGATAGAGAACAAATTATCAATAGGATCTAAATGGGAAAGCTTAAATCAGCTAAGGACAGAGCTATGCAAGAGGGAGATACTCCTTAGGTTTTAACAAAATTTTCTCAAGTTTAGATATTGCAAATTTCAAATAAAATCAGTTTCAGGCCAACATCGGAGTACTGACTACTGGGTTGGTGAATACCATCGACTACCGGTCCACCAGCAGTGGCATCGGCCCAGTGGTAATAAATAACAAAATACCGAGGTTACTGTGAATTTAGATTCTGCATAAGCGCATTTCGACAACTTATGTCTCATCAGTGCAGATCAAATCAAAACATTTGGAAATCCACGAACCAAAACGATTATAAATTAAAAAGTAAAGTATTCGAATTTAAGTGTTCTTAATCTCTTTGCAGTATTAAAATCATGAAGTACGAAACAAATCAAAATCTGTTTATCACGTGATGTTTAAGAGGAAAACAAAAATTATGTATAGGAGACAGCTCAAAGGGCAAAATTGACGGACGGAGGACCGTGTTTTTCATAAATTCTGTATTCTATTATCCAATACTTATATCTGCAAACAAAAGTTATTTTTAGCAAAATGTGCAAAAAGTATCTAATGACAAGTAAAATCAAGCAACTAAAGCTGATTTGAAGATTTGATAAAATGTCCAAAAATGTTGGACCATACCCTATTTCTGGGCAACATTAACACCCTTTGTGCAAACACAGCTTTGGCTGTTGATTCGGATATAAAATCCTGCAATAAACCATTTTCAACTCAGCTTACGACCATGATGATTTTGAGAAAGTGTCTGTTAACAGAATACTAGGAAAAAGAAGGGAAACGGGGAATGTGTCAAAGAGACAACGACCCAAAGGGGAGTAATACATGTGTAACAACTCAAAGCCACCATAAGATCTTCAATGAACGGCGAGGAAACCCCACACCCAAAGGCAGGTCGGAGTTGGCCCCTAAATAAAGAGTAATCAAGTTCAGCGAAATAAACTTCATCCTAGACTCCCAAAGACATAAAGTGACACTAGAAAACAGACAAGACACACAAAGGCTTAATAAATTTCCTGACTTAGGACAGGCACAAACCTGCTGCGGCGGGGTTAAACTAGTTTTATTGGGCCCAAACTGCCATTATTTGACTGGTATCTTAAGATAAAAGATACAGTGGTACGTACTCATGTTCCAAGAACCAGAATAGATAAATTATCTCAATAAAGACAACAAATGCATGTAAATGTTCGCAAAAGTGGCACGTAATTAGAACTAGAGCAAAGAAAACACACTGTTTCAATTATCAAGTACATTTTGTATGAAAATGAACTTCAATATACCTACACCTTCTTATTACTAAATTAGGGAGGAGGAAAGACAGATATCTGTCCCCTTCATCCTATAATAGATATGTACCTTTCTCTCTGTTTTCAACGTTGAACAATATTTTTTTGTTTTGTGGTTTGAAGAGATAACAAAATACGGAAGTTACTGTGAAATATGCGAATAGTCATTTCAACAACGGATGTCTCTTCAGCGCGGATATCCATAAACCGAAATGTTTTTAAAGCAGTATAAAGTAAAAACAAAAATCATAATAGACTTTAAAAGATTCTTAAGGATGGTCACTCCTCAAGTTCATTATATCAAGGTTTTAAAATTAGTATCTTTATTTATTAGAGCATCTATCATACATCATTATAAGTAAAAAATATTGATATGTCAGTGTGCCCGTTTTTGAGATTTACGTGCCTAAAATTTTGGCGGGAAACCGAACCCCTCTTGATTTTTCATTTACTTTGTGTTAAGGCAATAGCCATTTGGAATACAATGAAGATATATCAAGAATTTCATCAAATTTTGTCAAAAGTATATTCAAGATGTATGCAAACATATTTTGAAAAGAAAAGTGGGGGTCAGTGTGCAAAACTTTTTAATGCATCATGGTGGATAAAATAAGAGAATTCAGAAAGTCAGAGACAGTTTCAAAAACCTGATGAGTGACCATCCTTAAGCTGATTTTTTTGTAGCATGTCTTTGTAAAACTCTTAACTTTACAATTTGTGTTTTAAATAAACATTGAATCATATCTTTTTTAATTGAAAATCTGAAAAAAAACTCACTTATGTTTTAAAACAGAAAAATATCAATAACGTATGTTCAAGGAATGAATACCAGGCAAACACCTTAAGGTCTTAACTTTTCTCTATCAGAAAAATGTGCGAGGCTTTGGTATCATCAACGATTAAAAAGAATTTAGTCTTCGATACTCTACATTATTACAAAAATCCCTTAGAAATCATGCATTGCCTGAATTAGTATACCTTTCTACCAACAGAAAGCTATATACTTAATCAGAAGTAATTTATTTGTGAACTAGAACAACCATATCTAAGTTGCGACAAATTGCAAAATGTTGTTTTAAGAAGAAATATCGTTTTAATTTAGTTATTTCCAACAAAAAGACATTGTAATTCTCATCTTGTGTTATTGAATATCTAATTTTAATTTGATAAATATGTTTACTTTACAAAGATTATACGCTGTGACTGGTACCGGGCGTGGAGTATGTTTTGTATTTTGGAAAGGCTGTTGATAACTCCCGACCGGTTTTATGTTCATATTACCAGTGCTAGCATTTCCTTGCTTTATTTTCTCAGTCATTTTTTTTATTTATCCTGCTTTTTACATTCATGTTGTCTTTATGTCTCAATGTTTCTGGATTTATTCATTTCTTTTTTGTTTGTTATTGTACCTCATCATTGTCAGAATTACTGCTGCAATCGGACGCAAAACAATAAGCTAGTACATCAACATCCAGAATTAATTAGATGATTTGCTGAAAAAATCAAATAAAAAATAAAAATAGATGTATTTAATAAAACAGATTTCAAAGAGATGCATAAATAAACAATGAGAGGACATTGAGTAAATGCAAATGAGACAAAGTGTCTACAAAATACATGCTTAAACCACACGATGGAACTGATTTTCAAAATCACTACACTATACTGTTGCCTAAAAAATTAAATGATGGTACCTCCATGACATCAATGCCTGTAATTTATTTCCAACTATCAATATTACAGATAGTAGGACGATCATTTGGTAGACAAGGTGAACTACAGAAACTGTTACGAAAACTTAATGGAGATGTTAATACATTAGGAAATCCAGGTGTTGATGTTTTATATTCTTTGTTTCCGGTTTTACGCTTTCTACCACTAAAACACTCCAAGCTGATTAGAAAATTTATTGAAGAAAAACGGCAGCTGATGGATATGTTGGCAAAAATCGCAGTAAGTAGTAACAACACATTCGACCTGTTTAATATTGTTTTGTAATGTGCGGACTTTTTCAATGGAAGGAAACAATGGTATCATTTTAAGTTGAAGGGCGTCTATAAAAAAACAGGTTATTATGCTTAGAGCAACGTCCTTTAGAGATATGATGAAATACTCTCCAATAAGCAATGAAGGGATATGGAGTAAATGCACATTAGACAAAGTCTCTACGAATGCATGGTAGAACCAAGCAGTGGAACAACGCTTTGATTGTTGTTCTTTATCTTAAAGTCACCATGAGTGCTTCAATAATGAGCTATGCTCATATCTCATAGTAATTTCAAGACTGCCACTCGCACCGGTTTGAGCGGAATTTATTGCTAGAAGTCGAGCAAAACTACATCCATGTTTTTGACTGATGGCTGTGGGATAGTCAACAAACATAAAATTTATTGGCAAAGTGTTCTTACAACTGCTATCATCTTTTGCCCGACAAAAAGACTAATTAAGGACAAGCACTTTAACAACCAAAGGGCACTCATCGAGTCAATAGCAAGAAAACTTGGCATAATAAAATTATGAGATATGGGCGCAATAAACAGGTGGTCAGAATAAAAATTTGCAATCACAAAATTGCAACAAAAAATCCGGAAAAATGTCCACCCCTAGTTACTTGAAAATCTTTTTCAAATTCAAACATATGTTGACAGAAAGAAAACCCAGATCATAAAGGAGTATATCATGGTTTTATGGAGGAGATAAAGAAAACCAAGGGAGCAGAAATAAATATCACAGAAGCAAATGTTAGTAGACGTTGTTACTGCAGGTATTAAACAAATTAAGGATGTATTCTCCTAAAGTTTCAGTTTCGTTCAAATATCGTTTATGAATAATTCTTTAAACTTGCCTGATCAGTTAATTTTTATGCCCCCGTAGTTATGCGTCGGGGCATTAAGTTTTACCCTTGTTCGTCTTTACGTCCGTACGTACGTCCGAAAATTTTCGTCAAAGATTTCTCAGCTTGTGTATGCAGTAATGATTTGATATTTGGTCTGAAGCTTTGGTATGATGAGTTGTACCGTGTCTCCACTTTTCAAGTCCATCACTCATCTACTTCCTGTTTGACGAGAACTTTGATTTTTCCAATGTTAGCCATATATTGAAATTTTTCGTCAAGGATTTCTCAGCTTGTATATATAGTAATGATTTGATATTTGATCAGAAGCTTCGGTATAATGAGTTGTACGGTGTCTCTCCTTTTCAAGTTTCTCACTCATCTATTTCCTGTTTGAAGAGAACTTTGATTTTTTCCAAGTTAGCGATATATTGAAATTTTTCGTCAAGGATTTCTCAGCTTGTGTATATAGTAATGATTTGATATTTGGTCAGGAGCTTTGGTATAATGAGTTGTACCGTGTCTCCCCTTTTCAAGTTCGTGAATCATCTACTTCCTGTTAGCCGATATATATCTGGCGGGGGCATCCGTGTCCCATTGACACATTTTCTTTTATCTATTTATTTATTTTTAATGATCCTCCCAAATGGTGTCAAGAATTATGTAGCTAGCGATCAGTAGTTTTCGAAAAACTTAAATTTTAATTTTTGGCCAAAATTGACCATTGGTCTCAGTTAGAATATAGCCTTATTTTGGGGTAGGGGTAATAAAAATCCTTTTTCAAGAAAAGTATGCATCTTATTCATATGATTTATTTTCTTTTCTAAGTTCTTTCAGATATAATTGTCCTACTATCTGAAACAAAAATGGTGAGTTTTGAGAGTTTGATTGATAGAAAATTTGAAAAATCTTGAATTTCACAGATTTTGCAATGTCTTGAATTTGACGAAAAAAAGCAACATTTTCTTTCAAAGACTTTTCAAAACTTCCTTATATTATCACAGCTTTGATTTTTCGTCAGATTAATGAGATCTAACAGTCTCGAAACTTTGTCAGAATACTTGATGGTAGAAATCGGTATTTTTATAAAAATTGCCCCAAAATAGACCAAAATTGAGGAAATGTGCACAAAACCACAGAAAGGGTTTTCAAAAAATGAAAGCACAAAAATATGCACACAGAGATATGATTTTCTCCTCAAAACTGCCCTTTTCAGGGTCTTAACAATAAGAAAATATAGGTTTATGCAGAAAAATTGAGACCCCTCAGGAGAATTCATCCTTAGTAAAATTTTCATTAATTTAATCGTCACCCTTTGATAAATACTCGTATACGTAATACAGAAACATACCAGCAGCATACTTCCGACTGTCATGCCAATAAGTATGTTCACATATAAATACAGACACATACCAACAGCATACTTCTAAGTCTCATGCCAATACGCATCTTCACATATCAATACAGAAGCATACCAACAGCATACTTCCAAGTCTCATACAAATAAGTATATTCACATATAAATACAGAAAAATACGCGTAGCCTACCTCAGAGTCTCATGCCAATAAGTATGTTCACATATAAATACAGAAACATACCGACAGCATACTTCCCAGTCTCATGCCAATAAGTATGTTCACATATTAATACAGACACATTCCGAGTCTCATGCCAATAAGTATGTTCACATATAAATACAGAAGCATATCAGCAGCATACTTCCGAGTCTCATGCCAATATGTATATTCACATATAAATACAGACACATACCAACAGCATACTTCGGAGTCTCATGTCAATACGTATCTTCACATATAAATACAGAAGCATACCAACAGCATACTTCCAAGTCTCATACCACTAAGTATATTCACATAGAAATACAGAAAAATACGCGTAGCATACTTCCGAGTCTCATGCCAATAAGTATTTTCACATATAAATACAGAAACATACCGAAAGCATACTAACGAGTCTCATGCCAATAAGTATGTTCACATATAAATACAGAAGCATATCAGCAACATACTTCCGAGTCTCATGCCAATAAGTATGTTCACATATTAATACAGAAACATACCAACAGCATACCTCCGAGTCTCATGCCAATAAGTATGTTCACATATAAATACAGAAGCATATCAGCAGCATACTTCCGAGTCTCATGCCAATATGTATGTTCACATATAAATACAGACACATACCAACAGTTTACTTCGGAGTCTAATGCCAATACGTATCTTCACATATAAATACAGAACAGCATACTTCCAAGTCTCATACCAATAAGTATAGAAATATAAATACAGAAAAATACGCGTAGCATACTTCCGAGTCTCATGCCAATAAGTATGTTCACATATAAATACAGAAACATACCGACAGCATACTTACGAGTCTCATGCCAATTAGTATGTTCACATATTTATACAGAAACATACCAACAGCATACTTCCGAGTCTCATGCAAATAAGTATGTTCACATATAAATACAGAAGCATATCAGCAGCATACTTCCGAGTCTCATGCCAATAAGTATGTTCACATATAAAAACAGACACATACCAACAATATACTTCTGAGTCTCATGCCAATATGTATCTTCACATATAAATAAAGAAGCATACCAACAGCATACTTCCAAGTCTCATACCAATAAGTATATTCATATATAAATATAGAAAAATACGCGTAGCATACTTCCGAGTCTCATGCCAGTAAGTATGTTCACATATGAATACAGAAACATACCGACAGCATACTTCCGAGTCTCATGCCAATAAGTATGTTCACATATTAATACAGAAACATACCAACAGCATACTTCCGAGTCTCATTCCAATAAGTATGTTCACATATAGAAAAACTAGATTTATATCAAAACTTAGCACACAACAGTGAAATAGAAGTCATAATAGCTACATTCTGAAAATTGCAGATAATTTTTTTAAAACGATAGAGAATCACACCAGCATACATGTAAACGCTAGGTATTTGAAAAGAATAAATGATTTATTCTTCAAAATGAAATACTGAAATTCTGCATGATGCGAATTTGTTATGCCAATACTTGGTAACCCTATCCTTTGTACAGTCCGTAGAGAATTTTCTTTTTTTTTTGTATTGTATATTGTTTGAGAATAATTATTTCATTTGTATTTTATGTCATCGAGTTGTTGCACGGTACTTTGCGTTCTCCAGAGTCGAAACAGATATCACAAATCATTATCTTGCCGATATTTGGCATAATGGCAATCTGTCGTTTTTAGATTGATAAACACATGTAACAGTTTTCAAATCTCCAGTATGATGTAGAAACAATTAAAACTATGTCTCATATGTAAGATACGCAAGCAGACAGACACACTTTTTATTTAATTCTAAAGTGGATTCCGATCAATCAAAAAATGAATAAGTTCTCAGTCATGACGTTTGAAACATTTAGCGGCATTAAAATTCTATACAATTATAGAGGGTTCACCCGAGTTCAATATTATCTTTTGCGCTCCGTCAAACCCCGTATTGATCGAGTATAGTAGTGCCATAATTGTTTTATTGTATTTGACAGTCATGATTTAAGTCAATACTTTTGTAATAACATCGAAAAAGGGTGTGGTATATTCCAACATTGATGTGGACGGGGCGTGGCATGGAAACGTCAATCAACGTTATTGTACAATATCTCCATGTTTTATGATCAAATGTGCAATATCACATATTATGTCTAAACTTTGTGAACAGAGACAAAATTACAAATATAATAAACTGTGTTGTCGGCGCATTGATATTTTAAGACAATAAAATAAAACCAATTCTACACTTTGGTGCATGTAAATTTAGAAAATACACTTTTTGTCAGTGCTTTTTCCTTAGCTATTGATTCACAGTATTTTTTTCTTTCTTCTCTTATTTATTTTTCCCATTTTTAAGCATTTCTCACGACGCGGGGAACATTATTGTCTGCTATTCACATCCTGTCAACACGACCAGAATTACAGAAGTCAATGCAGGAAGAAGTCGACAGAGTTATCGGACCTGACAGAGAACCAAGTCTTAAAGACAGAGAAAATTGTCCTTTGTTAGAATCATTTATACTTGAAGTTTTACGATATATATCTCATGTACCCATGTCATTGTTTCACTATACATCTGACGCATGTGAAATAAACGGTTACCATGTCGACAAAGGTACTATAGTAAGTAAAAGATATTTTAAAAACTACTTCAGATTGGGTTTAAACACAATAGATTTGTGTGCTAAGGAAAACACCGACTGAAGCAACGAATATCCTTTGATCTATTTACTTTTGAATACTTAGTCATTTAGTATAAAAGAAGGCCATTAGAGATACAACACTTCATTCTATCTATAGTCAAGACAAAGAAACTGACGGGAGATTCCATTTGATTGTTTTGTTAAGGAAGAGGTCCTATGTGTAAAATTTATTTATCTCCCTATTTAACATAAATCATTGGTTTCATTGTCATTATGATGAACAACAATAAAAGCATTGATCCATTGCCTGATTCTTCAACGTTTTTGTAGAAAGTTTGTCTCATTTGCATTTATTCCATGTTCTTTCATTAATTATTGAATGTTGGAAGTCCTTCCTGACTGTAAAAAACTTTAAAAAATATTCTTATGAAAGATCAACATTGAAAATCATCTCCGTTAGAACATTTTTTTTGTTTCTATTTTTTTAATTAACAAAAATTCCTTCAATAATGTGTACATCACAACAAAATTTATTGTTAATTATGAATTTCGGGTATTACATATTGAAAAATTCTGAATATCAGTGTATGAACTCTGTAATATTTCTTAGTGGAAAAAGTGCTACATTTTCATTGAATGAATCGTAACGAGTAAGTGGGGTAGAAGAAAGATAAATATAATAGCCTCATATCAGAATTAATCTCAGGAAATTACTTTAAATTTTGCTTCTGTAGATAGCTTTTTGGTGTCTCTTCTCTGCAGGTAAATATAGAATAATGGAAGTTTTGTTTTTGATAATAAAAATATAGGCGAACAATAATGGACGAGCCCCTTGTGGGCGAGTCCATTATTGGAGTCAATATTTCTTGCATCAAAAACAAAACTTCTATTATTCTTTTTATCGGTAATTAACTAAATCATTTAATAAAACAAATTTTGAAATTGAATGTTAATTTTCAACAAATAGTGAAATTGACTAGTATTGATTAGTATCCCAGCAAACACACAACGTAAATACAACGTTATCCTAACGTTATATATATGTTATGCCTTAAGATAACGTTATACTAACATCAAATTAACGTTAGAAAAGGATGTTAAAAATATAACTTTTAATTAACGTTGTGGACTTTTGTTATATTGATGTTTTCAGAACGTCGATGAAAAAACATCCTAAATATTCTGTTAGAATGGCGTTAGATTAACATAAAAATTTCTATTGTTATCATGTTACTATAAAGTAACATAAAACTGTTATGTTACCATAACGTTAGAATAACATTTAAAAAATGTTATTGGTAAACAACCAACCAACGTAAAACTGTAACGTTATACTAACGTTATTGCAACCTAAGCACATATGTTCTCTATTTGTCATATGGTAACGTTAAATTGTAACATTATATTAACGTGAAAATGACATTTCATTAAATGTTACTGACTAACAAATAAGTAACATGATTTTTTTATATTATAATAACGTTTGAGTAACATTAGCAAAAACGTTA
>MJUU01002418.1:21655-31936 GCA_002080025.1 Modiolus philippinarum
TATATATCAACCTCAAGTACTCTTCAAGATGCATCCATGGACAAAACATTGTCCATCTACAACTTGTTATTCAAAAGATATATGGTCTTAAGCTTGAACGGACGAACGGGTAAAACGCTATATCCCCTCCCCAACTTCGTTGGGCGAGGGGAAAAAAAAGAGTGACACTTCTACTTTTTGCAAACACAGACAGGGCTTGAGAAACAAACAATTGTTTTAATGGCCTTAAGCTTAATTTTCTGAAAATTCTATAACTTACATTCAAAATATTATACAACATAAAGCTATAATCAAATTGCATAAATTTCAATTATCTCCCCTTGATTTATTTCAAATTTTTTATATGAAGCCTTAATTAAAAAATTTTAAACCTAATTTAACAAATTTCTGACACATTTCAAGTACAAATTTGTATCTTTGTAGTTTTGGTGGTAAATGTAAGGAAGTACCTGCAATCTAGGAAAACAAGATTATTTAGAAAATATGTCTGCATGTTCTTAGGAAATGAATCGAGATATATTTCTATAGAATGTAAATACTGATATCAATAGTACAGACAAAAAGATTACAATCCAAATATTCCAAAAAAAAATTAACAGCAAAACGAACTACAGAGACGTGCAAAAAGAATCACTGTAATATTTTTAAAGTGAATTTCATATAAAATCGGGACTTTTTCAAAAAAATATTGTGAAGTTAATTCTTATCTGATTTCAACAAAATTTCCACTGTTAATAGCAGAATTGCACACAGTTTAGTAGTATATTTTCACATAATTCTCTGCATTACTGTTTTAAAGAATAAATGATATAAATACAAAACTTAATTTTTGGGACAGAAACTCCATATTTATCCAAGTAAAATTACGATGTCAAGTTTTTATTACCTGTGTAACTTGTCAGGTCTCTTCAAAAATCTCACCAAAAATTATTTCCAAATAGACATATAAACTTTCTGTGTTCAGCAGTAAAATTTTAGTAAAATCGGATAAAAATTGACTTCACAATATTTTTTTGAAAAAGGCCTGATTTTACATAAAATACACTGTAAAAATATTACAGCGATGAATACTTTTTGCATGTCTCTGTAGCTCATTTCAAATCTGAAACCTAATTAAATAGGGGAAATACAAGCAGTCCAAAAAGTGATAGCAGAATAGATGAAATAGCAGTATTAGCAAGATAAAAAGAATGGCTCTGAACAGTTTTCATGGCATCAAGATAAGAGCTGGCACATTCAAATTGAAAACAGAGAAGGGGACTTGTAAGAGTATGCTATTTAGCACATAAATAAGAAATGGTAAACAGTTTGGTCCACATATATATTCTTTTTTTAAACTATGTTTAATAAATGAGCATATATAAACATGTATATTGACAAAACTTAAAAATAGAGCATAGTAACCCAGAATGAGTAAATGAATATCATTCCATGCCTAAACAACAAATGATCCATTAATGTTAGGTTTTACATTTCTGTTGTTATCAGACATAAAATCAAACAAATGCAATTAAATATCTGTAATCAACAATTTAAACTCTTAGTTATAGAAGTGTAAAGGGTAATACATGCAAGGTATAGGGTATTTGATTATACTGTCCATGCAGTTCATATATACATCTATACATGGTAAAAAAATGAATAATTCCAAGGTACCTGGACACTTTATCATTGTACAGTCTTTATGATCTATATCTTTTCCTGGACATGGTTGTCCCCCATGGTTAGGTGGTGGATGATTACACTCCCTCCTTCGTGTACGTATTCCATCTTCACAAGTGACAGAACATTCTCCCCATGTAGACCATAAGCTCCATACACCCCTTACTGTGAAGAGAAAATAAGTTCATTCAAAGTATATATCATACCTAATAAAGGTTTTAGACTAAAAATTTTAGTTATTCACTTCTTAAAATTCTAGCAATTCAGTAACTGTAATACTCAGGGCAATAGGTCAAATAATATGCTCGTAACTGGTTTTGTTATTTTGTTCTGTACTGAAATTAAGCAGTATTAGTTTTACTGCCAAACCAGAGGTTTAGACAAAATGAAGAATTTTGGCTTCTTTTGTCAATGTCTTGTGAATATTTTTACAAATTAGCAGTTTATACAGATATAGGCATGTTTATAGTTACAATATGTTATTTGAATTGACTTAGCTACAATCACAGGTCATTTTGTCTGCAGTAGAGTTGCCCATTATGCAATTATCATTTATACCTTACTAAACATCTATTCAAAACTAAGGAGTATCTCCCTCATGCAAAGCTCTGTCCTTAGCTGATTTTGGCTTTATATTTAGATCATATTGGTTATTTGTGCTCTATTAGTTTTTACATATCTTTGAGTTTATGGTCTTCCAAACGTTTAGATTTTATCTGCACTTAAGAGACATAAGTTGTTGAAATGCGCATATGCAGAAGTTAAATTCACAGTAACTTCGGTATTTAGTTATCTGGGACCAAAACTGAACCAAAATATGTGTTTAAAGTAAGGAAAATTGAACAGAACAAAAATACCTTGGTTTATGTAAACTCCAGTGAATCATTCTCCTGTGCTGTTTACCTATTTATTGCCATATCATTTTATTCATTCGTAATTTTGAATTGTTTTGAAATTTAAGAAAATGTGACTAGTTTTGTTAACAGCACAATGAAATCATCATTCTCCTGTTACAATATATATATATATATATATATATATACATATACATACCTCGACACTGTGCCCCAGCAAGTTTTTCACATGTAGTAACCTCCTCCCTTACACAGGCCTGTAGATATCTCTCTGTACCATTACACTTCACACTGATACTTGTCTGGTTAGAATTAACATTAGTATCCCCTGTTATAGCTGTAAATCCAAAAACAATTGTTTATTACTGCTAAATTATGGAAGAAAATAGGTATTCAGGGCACCAAAGACAATTGTTTTTTCAGGACACCCAAGACAATGTGTATTTACATAAATTTTTTATTGAATATAAAAGTTGTTAAGGATAAATTCTATGGGTTTCCCAAAAAGACACATATTTCACCAATACATTCAAAAGTAATAACTCAGCATTATCATTGGTCTCAACTGCATTGTTAGAAACATACAACTGTTTTCATATCTGAAATATTCTCCATCAACTTAACCAAGTTGTTCTGATAAAATTGGGAACATTTAGTCAGGTTCATATACTAGCTTTGTACTATACCTTGAATTCTGAATTTTCTATGTAAACTTTCCTTTGACAAAACTGATATACATTTATTGCAATTAACACGAAAAATTAAAATTAATGAGATACATTGTATGAAATCAAGTCTAAGTGTAAAATTACCAGCATGAGCTCCCAGATATCCTCTCTGTTTACACACTATTTCGGCTGATGGTAAGTTCCAATCATCTCCACAGACTTGTACCCATTCACGTGTCATGTCATTATACATCTGTATATTTCCCTCACCAAATGACAAACCATTTCTTAATCTTACCATACCTTAAATAATAAGTATTGATCCAATATCAGTGTTTCTGAATATGCAAACAACACTTGTGGCATAAAAATTCAAAAACATTTTATCTTTAGAAATCATCAATGAATGAAAAGTATCATTACAGCATATGAATGCTCCATTTTCAAACCTGATGGACAGTGAAGGCTAAATTTATGCATCAAGTAATAACTGCAGATAAAAATAGATTAATTCACCTTTTCCATTCTTATAGGGCAAATATCATATTTGTTCTGCCAAACTACTATAGATGTATTATTTTCCTTTAAAGTCACTTTTAATTAAATCCTTTGTGACATCATGAAATGTGATCATATAATTATAGTCTTAGTGGATATGAGGTACAGGTAGGTGAAGAGAATAAAACTGTTTTACTACAGGTTCAGACATGAAACATTTTCAGCTAGTCATATTTCAGTAGATAATATTTTGAGCATCTAAAATTTAATCTATCATAACTACAGAACATGAATTACCGTATTCCTTGTATTAAGCGCCCCTGCCGTTATAAAAGCCCCCACCCTTAATTTCGTTTGAAATCCTTAAGCGCCCCCTCAAAATTTCAACTAGAAACCATAATTTCTGTATTTAATTCATACATTTTCCATCATTGATTTGTTTTTCGTCAATTGCGCATGCGTATGCATCTAAATTTCCGGTTGTAAACAATCAAGTTATCATGTTTTTGGTTTCATTTCGGTACAAACAACTGATCAGCATTATTTTTTACGCTTGTTTGTCAAAGATTTCGATAGTTGAAGCATTTTTACATTGATTATATCGATTACTGAAGAAAGATCGAAGAATTTCGTTACAAATGCTTCATTTTGGAACCCGGTTTTTATCCTACTTAATAAGCGCCCCCCTTTTCCAATTTTCTAAGCGCTCTGGGCGCTTAATACGAGGAATACGGTATGACGCAACTTTGTAGATATTTATGAGCTAACGTTTTTATGGATGTAGTTGTAAATCCACTGTTCATTAAAAGATATTTCCCTGATATGAACTGAAAAACAAGGAAACCTTGATATACTAGTATATATTGTTTAGGTAAGGTGACTATTGAAAAAACTTGGTGTATTATTCCAGTATATATTTCATATTTGTAGACATTTGTAGAACATTTCGTGGACGAAATTCTTTTAAAAAGGGGTGCAGTGTTGTGAACCTGTATTTTTAACATACAACCTTTGACTTTACCCTTTTTATGCATTTTGACGTTTGTGTATTTCCAGTACTTTATGTAAGTTGTTTATGATGTCATGCAATTGTTTACTGAATGTTATGTTGAAAACTTTGAGCTGGATGGCTGTATTGTTCATGTAATAGCCTGCACATTGTTATATATGCGTATCACTATGAAGTAAATAATGTTTTTGTAAAGAGTCTTTGCTGTTTACGACCACTCGAACACGGACTATGAATTTTGGATACGAACTCTACATAATTTTATTACAGACGTATTACCTTTACACTGCAGACTGTGACATGCTGATGATTCTGTGGATGGTCCAAGGCAGTACCGATCAACACCTTCAGTTCCACCATTACTACAATTTCTTGTTCTCACTGAAATTCCAGGGCCACAAGTGCTCTGTGTTGAACAATCCCCCCAAGCACCCCAATTCTTCCATCCTAAAATGACAGCAGACAATTACTTCTATAACACAGATTCTTATACTTAATATTGAAAGGTTATGGAGTAAATGCACATGAGAAAATGCCTCTACAAACACATGATTAAACCAAGCAATGGAACAACATTTTATTGTTGTTCTTCATCTTGAAGTCACCATAAAATAAGCATGCTTAACTTAATCAATCATTAATTTACATAGCTATTCACCACTCTCAAACTTTTGGTAGGATATTTTGTATCATGATCTCAAACAGATTTTTCATAGTTGGTAATTTCTAATTCCAATTTTGTTGGTGCATTTATTTATATTTTAATCTACATATATAACTTTTTTAAAAGTTGCTCTCAGTTTTATAGTTTGTCCCTTTTTAATTATTTTCACAATAACTTGAGTAAAGATTCAAGGAAACTTTTAGGTACCAATTCATAATCCAATGGTTGTTCAATAGAGCTTTTTTTGGCAGTGTACAAATTCCTATACTGTGTGTACATTTTGGCAATTCAACCCTAAGATCAATGACTTCTCTTACATAAGGCATTTCTTTTGAGCTTATGTTACTATTTCACTTACGTGGGCAATCTTTATAAGGACATTGTTGATATTCTGTATCTTTGCCAAAACAATCAGTAGTAGGTCTTTTCGTCTTGGTAACAGTGTCCATACAAACTCTATTTCGTGTCTGATATCCATTGCCACATGAAACAGAACATTTTCCCCAATCTGACCAATCAGACCAGTCTAACTGATGTTCTACAATACCGGTACAAACATAATACTTTAACATTAAACAATAAAAATACTTCAATAAATACAATGGTATTTCCACCTAAAATATATACGAAGTAATTAGTATTAAACATGATTTAGAAAAATAATGCAATTTATATTCATACAAAACTGAGACCAGTTCCATTTCAAAATAAAAATATCAGGACAAAGTATTCAAAGTGCAATAAAATAACTAGGCCAAAAAACATTAAGAGAATATGCCTTCTTTTGTTAATTAAAATATTAGGAAGCAACAAATTTTTTTTCTGCATGACCATTCCACTTTTTTTTTAAAACTTGTTCCGCAACAGAAAATATTCTTCGTGTTCTGACAATAAAACATACTCAGTATATCACAGTTGACACCTCCCCAATCCTTTGTACATATACACAGGTATCGTCTGTTTCCATCATTGCCTCTGTATGTATCCAAACATCTTCCATCGTTCTGACATGGGTAACTGCCACATGGACCTACTGCATTCTACAATTGAACATCATAAAATATATCATTTACAAGAAAATTATTGGGTAAATAAAATATAGTGATATTCACTTCAAAAATTTAAAACATGAAGTACAAATGTATCATGTCATCAAATATATGTTACATAAAATGGTCCAATATATACAAATAATATATTGTACTGAAATTTAAGATTACAAATAAAAGAATATATTGACAATGTGAAAACAGTTCAAGAATTTTCAGTTTATAAAAATAGTTATGGTGCATTACATGATACCCCACCACGTTTCACAAAATTTCTAAAGTTAAAAGGATCATAACTCCAGAACTATGTGTACTCCTGAACCAAAAGTTATACTTGGCCTGTGTTTTTGGGTAAACAATTTACATACCAAGTTTGAAGACAGTATGTTATTTCATTCACAAGTTATGAGTAGGAAAACCTAAAATTTGCAAAATTTCAAAGTTTCAAGGGGCATAACTCCATAATCCCTTGAACCTCTGAACCCAAAATCGACCTGACCCTAGTTTTGTGGTAAACAACTTTATTACCAAGTTTAAGACCTTATGTTATTTCGTTCACAAATTATCAGTCGGAAACCCTAAAATTCGCAAAATTTAAAAGTTTCAAGGGGCATAACTCCAGAACTCCTGGGACCTCTGAACCCAAATCGAACTTGACCTGAGTTTTGTGGTAAACAAATTATATAATTACATACCAAGTTTGAAGACCTTGTGTTATTTTGTTCACAAGTTATCAGTCGGAAACCCTAAAATTTGCAAAATTTCAAAAGTTTTAAGGACATAACTCCAGAACCCCTTAGATCTCTGAACCTAAAATCGAACTTGACCGGACTTTTGTGGTAAACAACTTGCATACAATGTTGAAGACATTGTGTTATTTTGTTTACAAGTTATCAGTCCGAAACCTTCGGGGGATGGACGGACGGACAGATGTACGAACGAACACACAACTGAGGGTATCACATAATACCTTGCCACTTCGTGTGGTGGGGTATAAAAAACAGTTTTACAATAAATCATTCTCCAAAAGGGGATTACCAATCTTAGTTATGCTACATATACAGTCTGTTGTGTATTGCAAGTGTTTACATATAAAGTTTTTTTTTCTGGAATATACATGTATCAAATGCCAAATTAAGTTTTACACAGTAGCTATAGACTTAACTAGGTTATACACTTTGAAGCGAGTATAGTGAAACATGGAGGTTAAGATTATTGCTTTTGGTTGGTGGATGTACCGTCTTAAATAAGGAGAGTGAAATGTAGTTATAGTAGAACCAAATTTTCCCTTTACTTTCACATAATAATTCAGGCTAATATCTGACATTCTTTCTAACAGTTTTCAATGCTGCAAAATTGCATTTTTGTGTACCCGTATACACGTAAAAAATTCTTCTGTTTTTTTCAACTTTTTTTATCTATTTAAATAAATTCATTCAAAATGATGTGCAGTAAAAATATTTTATTAGTACTGGCAAATAATATTTTACAAGCACTAAAAACTTTCAACAATAAAAGACGATGACAGGTTAGTAAAGTTATCATCAAATAGTGCTTGTGTAAGTTACTGCAGCGTTTTCGATTTTTAACATAGAAAGGTGGGTTTGCAATTTCCCTTTACAACGGGTTTATTTTGTAGGACATAAAATCGCACAAGTTTTTTCTTTCTGGAACCGAGCAAACATGTCTATATTCACCATTTAGACTACTGCATAACACAGCTGTCACCCCCAACTTCTGGGCATTGAAAGGTCTCATTCCTTTTTAAGCATCACATTCAGCTTAAATTACTTGTGCCTCGTTCAACATAAAAAGTGAAAAATTACTTTTTTCAGATCCACCGTTTTTGTCAAGAAAAACAAACCATTTAGGCATGAATGAATTCTGAAACCTGATAGTGAAGCAAGGGGAAAAATCCTAACAAGTTGCACAGCCTCAAAGATGTTCAGAAAACCCTGCTTAAATGGAGAATGGAAAACACTGTAAAATAACAATTTTAAAAAAGACACAATATTAAACATGTATATCATGATTGTTGGCATTGGCGATAATTGCACCCAAATATAAGTTAACGGCAATAACTGAACAAGGTCAAATGAGCTCAAAAATATTCTACAATGTTAACACGGACTCTTTTCTGTGCCAAAGGCTAGAACTGGGGTTGACTTAGAAATAAATTATCCACTTGCCAATTGGACAAGTCAACAATAAATATTACTTGCCCTCCCTAAAATCAACATGTCCTTTCACATTCAGAATTTGAGGATAAATAAAATATCAACTACATGTACTGACAAGTGGACATATGTGGCAAGAAAGCAGTGCAGCGATTTCAACCCACACTTTTGTAACTGGTTACAAAGTTACATTTTTGGGGCACCCCTACCACTGTAACTGCTACAGTTCATACAATTCTTAAAAACCAGTTACAAGCCAACCTGTTACAGAAAAATAAAAATAAGAGGGGATATATTTTTAAGAATTGTAACTGTTTTTAACATGGTGTAACCCCATTGTAACTGTTTTGAAAAATGTCCCCTCAGCTTTTATTATTTCTGTGGCTTGTAACTGGTTTTAAGAATTGTAACTGATTTTAACATGGTGTAACCCCATTGTAACTGATTTGAAAAATGTCCCCTCAGATTTTATTCTTTCTGTAACAAGTTTCCGTGGCTTGTAACTGGTTTTTAAGAATGTAACTGATTTTAACATGGTGTAACCCCATTGTAACTGTTTTGAAAAATGTCCCCTTAGATTTTATTATTTCTGTAACAGGTTTCTGTGCCTTGTAACTGGTTTTTAAGAATTGTAACTGTTTTAACATGGTGTAACCCCATTGTAACTGATTTGAAAAATGTCCCTTCAGATTTTCTTCCTTCTGTAACAGGTTTCTATTCCTTGTAACTGGTTTTAAGAATTGTAACTGATTTTAACATGGTGTAATCCCATTGTAACTAATTTGAAAAATGTCCCCTCAGATTTTATTATTTCTGTAACAGGTTTCTGTGGCTTGTAACTGTTTTTTAAGATTTGTAACTGATTAAAGCATTGTGTAACCCCATTGTAACTGATTTGAAAAATGTTCCCTTACATTTTATTATTTCTGTACCAGGTTGCTGTGTAGTTTGAAGAATTGTAACTGATTTCACAAGGTGTACCCCTAATGCAGTACAAAATATTGCTACTACTAAGTAACCATGTAACTGGTTACAAAACTATGGTAAAAAATCAGTGCACTATTTCCTTGTCATATCTACAAGTGGACGAGTCAGCATCATATTCAACACACTGCACAGATTTTACTTGCCAAGGGCAAACAGGAGAGCAGTTAAATCTATCCACGCTAGAAAATTTGAGGGAATATCAACAAAAATGTAAACTGATACTCCTTTGGGACTAACAAATTCGGAATTTAATTTTCTATCAGACTCAGTTTCACAAAATATATGGTCATTCTTGGCCTAGTCATACCAGTAAATTCTGGCATCTTGTAGCACCTTAACCTAGAAAATCTGCACTGAGTCGCAAAAAGGGCATTTTACTTTATATTTGGACAGAAAGCATTTCAATTTTTAACACAATTTGATTCTCCCTCCAAAGCAAATTCTGTGCCTGGTTCCTTAAAAATTTCTATGGTAATTGGCAACCAGTAGTATAATAAATGACAAACATGTTTCCGAAACAGCCACGATATTCCGTATTTGAATTACAGTAGAATATTCTTTATGAGAACACTGGCTTATAATGAGAAGGATATACACACACAATCCATTTTGCATTTTAGAATCTATGGCGGGACAAAGGATGTATAACGTCTCATTATAAATCCTTGGGTTGGACGTTTGATATGCTGGGACTAAATATAACATTATATTAT
>MJUU01002418.1:32329-52484 GCA_002080025.1 Modiolus philippinarum
ATATTGCACGAGCTTGCGAGTGCAATATATATTCTACGAGGGATAATATTCTCCAATATTCATGCAATAACCCTTTTATTGTATAGCAACGCTAAAATTTCTCTTAAAAATGAAATTTTGGGTTTTGATGACGTCATGAAATTTAAGTCATATTTACACTAGTGCAATATATATAGATTATTACATGGCATTTTTCATATCACGCCCTTTATCAGCCCTAGGTCTAGATATCAGCCCGAGAGCCGTCAGGCTCGAGGGGTGATATATGACCGAGGGCTGATGAAGGACGTGATATGAAAAATGACATGTAATGATGTTTTTATCATATACTTCAACTGTAATAGAAAATAACTGAAATACAATATCTTGATAACTCAGATATGTACATTGTCCTAAAATTTAATATTTTTAAAGACCTTGAGAATCGTATATATAGAAATGCGATGTTTACGGAGTATGTTTCGCAGCGCAGATCAAATGTGATATTTAAAAGCGAATTCTTAGTGAAAGGGGAAAGGGGGTAGACCTGGGGTAAGAGGAGATAACTTTTTTTTTACTTTTTTATTATTTACACAAACAAATAGAATCATTACAATAGGTATTAACAAAATTTTGAAATTGCAAAAAAACTTCCATACAGCAAATAAATATTAATTTTCTCATGAAAACAAATACGCAACGTCCAGTTATTTATAATGAGTGCATTTTACTCTTTATTTTTTGCAATGCTGTCCAAAGGTAATGAAAATATGTAAAAGTCGGATTTCTTCCAAGGGAGGTAATTTATAGCACAGATTCAGCAATTTTATTGATTTTTACTCACTTATCCTAAATTAAGAAAAAAAGGATGGTAGAATGTTGTAAAATTTTAATATATCTTACATGAACTAGTTTTCTTTCTATTCTCAGTTTTTGGTGAAAATTAAACGACAGAATTATGTACAAGAAGTGTTTAATAGTGATCAAAATAGAGTAAAAATTTCAGCCTATATTATTCAGAACACCCATGTATTTCAGTTCAAACTATTTAGATTTACTATCATTATTCATGCTGACTTTCACACATGTCTAAACTACAGAATTTTGCATTTGAAATAATTCTAAATCAAATACAAATTTAATTAGAGCCAATTTTATACACCACAATCAAGTCCTGAACGGACCAAATAATATGATGAGGAATCAGGGTATCTTTGATGACCACTGGACATAAAACGGGACGGTAAAAAATGTTGAAAATTGCTGAAAGTCGACAAGAATATGTGTTGTTATGATACTGAAAAAATTGAGAAAATTAAACAAGTGGAAAATTTTGGGCTTCCCCAGGTCTTCCCCCTTAAACTTCGGCTTAATTGGTTCAGTCCGTGACGTCATAGAAGAATTTATACTGTGACGTCAAAGTATTTCACGGAAACGCCCGAACTGGCATGTGATAAAGCCTCCGAGAAGTGACGAAGAAGCATGTAATAAATTCCGGAAGTAAGCGTGATAAAGCTATATCAGCCCGCTAACTGTAAAATCACAGCTTTTAAACATATCCTTTCAGTGATTTTCATTATAAAACACATAATTTATTTTAGGGTGAAAATTAGCTTTTATTTAGTCTAAGTATATGATAAATATATTTATTGTATAGCAAGATAATATTTCCTTAAGAAAGCAACCAAAAGTAAACGTGCAATAAAGTTTCCTTATGACAAATTGCCTAATACAATAATTTTACTGTTGCTCGTCATTTAGGCTATGCGCGTCTCTTTGTTTAAGGATAAGATTTTAATACTTCTCTGACGAGGCTTGCCGAGTCAGAAAACCATTGAAATCTTACCCGAGGGTATCCCGCGAGATTTCTAAATCTTGCATTTTCAACGGGTTTTCAATGTTTGTCTCTCCAATGTTAGATTCATATAGTCTTTCAATCAACTCAAAGTGGAAACATTTGTAGATGTAGAAAAGGGTTTCATTAAGAATTCCCAGCCATGTTATCACCAAATACAATATCATACTTACTTCGTCTATGGAAAATGCTTCTTTTAAATGGTAGTCATATTGTAATGTGTTGTTGTCGAAATCGTCTGGAAAATCATTGTGAGTTGCATCATTTATTTGACAAACGTGATCGTCCCGAGCAAAGTTGAATGAAACGCATCTTTTATTTCCGAAACATTCCATGGCACATTGAGTGACCAAATGTTTAGTTGTAAATTCCGATATAACATGATTTACAAGCTGTCGATTTTGGAAAGACAATGAGTGTTGTCTTGAAAATTTGTAAACTTGTCCATAGCAAAAGTTGAAAATTAATAGAAAAACACAAAACTTTAGCATCACTTCTGCAGTTCTTGATTGTAGTTTCCAGACTAGAAGGTATACAGAATAAAAAGACGCACACAGTAGTTAATATTTAATGAAATTCGTTTGTTTCTTGGCAAACATTGTTTTATAGATTCATCATTAGGCATAATGTGCGTGAAAAGGGTCATAACATATGTAATCAGAGGTATAATTAAATCACAAAAGATTGATTAATAAGATAGGTAGTCATAGACCAAGTCTATTGGGACAAACAGTATGTTTAATAATTCACATGTCTTTATAATTAATGCAGACTTTTTTCTACAACAAACGAACATTTACGTTGTGTGATCTATTGATTCAAATTAACATCCAATTGTAAATGTCAATAACATGATATAACATATAAAACTGACATTATTATATGAATTCTGAGTGTTGTGTAGTACATGCCCAAAGATACGGACTATGTTGTTGTTCTTCATTTCGAAGTCATCTATCTAATCGCTAAACGGCACTGTTACAACCACTTTTGCAATCCCAACCACTTTTGTAATCCCTTGATTACAAATGTGGTTTTGGGTTACAAAGGTGGTTGGACTAAATGTCTTATCAACCACTTTTGTAATCCCTAACCACTTTTGTAATCCATCTATCTTAAGATTTTTTTTCAACATAATTTGTATTCAAAAGTACAGGTTTTACTGTAAACTGTCACTTTAAGTACAGATCGACATTTTTTTGATGAAACTCTTTGAGTTGAATAAGGGATTACAAAAGTGGTTGAGATTACAAAAGTGGTTGACTGAGATTTTTTATCAACCACTTTTGTAATCCCTAACCAATTTTGTAATCCTACGATTTCAGATGTTTAGTATTTTGAAATCCAGAACCACTGTCAATTGAAGTAAAGATCAACATTTTTTTAAATAACACTCTTTGAGCTGAATGAGGGATTGAAAAAGTGGTTCACTAAGATTTTTTATCAACGACGTTTGTCGATTTCAAATGTGGTTCAGTATTTTTGAAATCCAGAACCACTGTCACTTTGAGTAAAGATCAACTTCTTTTTTATGAAACTCTTTGAGTTGAATAAGGGATTACAAAAGTGGTTGAGATTACAAAAAAGGTTGACAGAGATTTTTTATCAACCACTTTTGTAAACTCTAACCAATTTTGTAAAACTACGATTTCAATTGTGGTAAGTATTTTTGAAATCCAATACCAACGTCACTTCACAAGTAAAGATCAATACTTTTTTATGAAACTGTTTGGGTTCAATGAGGGATTACAAAAGTGGTTGAGATTACAAAAGTGATTGACTAAGAATTTCTATCAACCACTTTTGTAATCCTACGATTCAGATGTGGTTTAGTATTTTTGAAATCCAGAACCACTGTCATTGTATGTAAAGATCAATATTTTATTTATGAAACTCTTTGAGTTGAATAAGGGATTACAAAAGTGGTTGAGATTACAAAAGTGGTTGACTAAGATTTTTTATCAATCACTTTTGTAATCCCTGACCACTTTTGTAATCCTACGATTTCAGATGTTGTTTAGTATTTTGAAATCCAGAACCGCTGTTACTTGAAGTAAAGATCAACATTTTTTTTAAATAACACTCTTTGAGCTGAATGAGGGATTAAAAAAGTGGTTGACTAAGGTTTTTTATCAACGACTTTTGTAATCCCACGATTTCAAATGTGGTTCAGTATTTTTGAAATCCAGAACCACTGTCACTTTAAGTAAAGATCAACTTCTTTTTTTTATGAAACTCTTTGAGTTGAATAAGAGATTCCAATAGTGGTTGAGATTACAAAAAAAGGTTGACAGAGATTTTTTATCAACCACTTTTGTAAACTCTAACCAATTTTTTAAATCTACGATTTCAATTGTGGTAAGTATTTTTGAAATCCAGTACCACTGTCACTTCACAAGTAAAGATCAACACTTTTTTATGAAACTCTTCGGGTTGAATGAGGGATTACAAAAGTGGTCGAGATTACAAAAGTGGTTGACTAAGAATTTCTATCAACCACTTTTGTAATCTCTAACCTTTTTTGTAATCCTACGATTTCAGATGTGGTTTAGTAGTTTTGAAATCCAGAACCACTGTCACTTTAAGTAAAGATCAACATTTTTTTTATGAAACTCTTTGAGTTGAATAAGGGATTACAAAGTGGTTGACTAAGATTTTTTGATCAACCACTTTTGTCACTCACCTGATGTCACTCCCGGTTTTCATGGGAGTTCACACTGTGAGTGCCTTAGTTCTTAATGTTATCTTTTTTTATTTCCGTGCATTGTAGCTGTCTCACGTCCTTGTTTTGTCTTTGTTTTTATCTGTTACTTTTTTGCCATGTCTTTGGACTTCGATTTTTGTAGTCATCGCTTTCCTTGTTCCTTCGGTATTCTACTGTCGTTGTTTTGTAATCCCTAACCACTTTTGTAATCCTACGATTTCAGATGTTTAGTATTTTGAAATCCAGAACCACTGTCAATTGAAGTAAAGATCAACATTGTTTTTTTTTTATAAAACTCTTTGAGTTGAATGAGGGATTAAAAAAGTGGTTGACTGAGATTTTTTATCAACCACTTTTGTAATCCTACGATTTCAGATGTTGTTTAGTATTTTGAACTCCAGAACCACTGTTAGTTGAAGTAAAGATCAACACTTAGATAACACTCTTTGAGCTGAATGAGGGATTAAAAAGTGGTTGACTAAGATTTTTTATCAACCACTTTTGTAATCCTACGATTCAGATGTGGTTTAGTATTTTTCAAATCCAGAACCAGTCACTTTAAGTAAAGATCAACATCTTTTTGGTGAAACTCTTTGAGTTGAATAAGGGATTACAAAAGTGGTTGAGATTACAAAAAAGGTTGACAAAGATGTTTTATCAACCACTTTTTTGTAAACTCTAACCAATTTTGTAATTATACGATTTCAATTGTGGTAAGTATTTTTGAAATCCAGAACCACTGTCACTTCACAAGTATAGATCAACACTTTTTATGAAATTCTTTGGGTTGAATGAGGGATTACAAAAGTAGTCGAGTTTACAAAAGTAGTTGACTAAGAATTTCTATCAACCACTTTTGTAATCCTACGATTTCAGATGTGGTTTAGTAGTTTTGAAATCCAAAACCACTGTCACTTTAAGTAAACATCAACATTTTTCTGATGAAACTCTTTGAGTAAAATAAGGGATTACAAAAGTGGTTGACTAAGATTTTTTTATCAACCACGTTTGTAATCCCTAACCACTTTTGTAATCCTACGATTTCAGATGTTTAGTATTTTGAAATCCAGAACCTTTGTCAATTGAAGTAAAGATCAACATTGTTTTTTTTATAAAACTCTTTGAGTTGAATGAGGCATTAAAAAAGTGGTTGACTGAGATTTTTTATCAACCACTTTTGTAATCCTACGATTTCAGATGTTGTTTAGTATTTTGAAATCCAGAACCACTGTTAGTTGAAGTAAAGATCAACATTTAAATAACACTCTTTGAGCTGAATGAGGGATTAAAAAGTGGTTGACTAAGATTTTTTATCAACCACTTTTGTAATCCTACGATTCAGATGTGGTTTAGTATTTTTGAAATCCAGAACCTGTCACTTTAAGTAAAGATCAACATCTTTTTAGTGAAACTCTTTGAGTTGAATACGGGATGACAAAAGTGGTCGAGATTAAAAAAAGGTTCACAAAGATGTTTTATCAACCACTTTTTTGTAAACTCTAACCAATCTACGATTTCAATTGTGGTAAGTATTTTTGAAATCCAGAACCACTGTCACATCACAAGTAAAGATCAACACTTTTTATGAAATTCTTTGGGTTGAATGAGGGATTACAAAAATGGTCGAGTTTACAAAAGTAGTTGACTAAGAATTTCTATCAACCACTTTTGTAACGATTTCAGATGTGGTTTAGTAGTTTTGAAATCCAGAACCACTGTCACTTTAAGTAAACATCAACATTTTTCTGACGAAACTCTTTGAGTAAAATAAGGGATTACAAAAGTGGTTGAGATTACAAAAGTGGTTGACTAAGATTTTTTTATCAACCACGTTTGTAATCCCTAACCACTTTTGTTATCCTACGATTTCAGATGTTGTTTTTAGTATTTTGAAATCAAGAAACACTGTCAGTTGAAGTAAAGATCAACAGTTTTTTTTTATATAAAACTCTTTGAGTTGAATGATGTATTAAAAAAGTGGTTGAGATTTCAAAAATGGTTGACAAAGATTTTTCATCAACCCATTTTGTAATCCCACGATTTCAAATGTGGTTTAGTATTTTTGAAATCCAGAACCACTGTTACTTTATAATAAGTAAAAATCAACATTTTTTATGAAACTCTTTGAGTTTTATAAGGGATTACAAAAGTGGTTAAGATTACAAAAGTGGTAGACTGATATTTTTTGTCAACCGCTTTTGTAATCCCTAACCACTTTTGTAATCCTACGATTTCAGATGAGGTTTAGTATTTGTAAAATCCAGAACCACTGTCACTTTAAGTAAAGATCAACATTTTTTTTTATAAAACTCTTTGAGTTGAATAAGAGATTACAAAAGTGGTTGAGATTACAAAAGTGTTTGACTAAGATTTTTTATCAACGACGTTTGTAATCCCAAGATTTTAATTGTGGTACAGTATTTTTGAAAGCAAAAACCACTGTTACTTAAAGTAAAGATCAACATTCTTTATGAAATTCTTTGAGTTGAATGAGGGATTATAAAAGTGTTGAGATTTCAAAAGTGGTTGACTAAGATATTTCATCAACCACTTTTGTAATCCTTAACCATTTTTGTAATCCCACGATTTCAAATGTATTTTAGTATTTTTAAAATTCAGAACCATTGTCACTTCAAGTAAAGATCAATATTTGTAGGCACTCTTTGAGTTGAATGAGGGATTACAAAAGTGATTTCGATTTCAAAAGTGATTGACTAAGAATTTTTATCAACCTCGTTTGTTATCCTTACCCTAACCACGTTTGTAATCCCTTGATGACAAATATGAAGATTGCAAAAACAGTTCCATTGATTCAGCCACCAACCCTTATCAAAGTAATAACCACTTTTGAAATCGAATTGTTTAGGGCCACCTTAGATATCTGATATTGATGTTCAGTTCAAATTGTGAGATACTCCATGAAAATATTACCATTGATTCAAAAAGGTTGATAAGAAATTGCTATTAACCACTTCTGTATTATCATCTACGTTTCTAATCCCTAGATTACAAATGTGGAGTAGATTTGAAAAGCTTAAATCTTCCACCAACCCGTATTAAAGTAATAACCACTTTTGAAATACTATTGTATTTGGCCACCTTAGATATGTTATATTGTGTAAGATATCAAATAAATATTTTATCTTGGATTTCAAAAATGGTTGGGGTTTCAAAAGTGGTTGATGAGAAATGGCTATCAACCACTTTTGTTATTTCAACAATTTTTGTAATCCCAATTACTTTTGCAATATGGTACAGATTTCAAAAGTCATGTGTTTATATCTTCCACCAAACCTTCAAAAAGCAATGACCACTTTTGAAATACAATTGTTTAGGACCACCTTTGATATTCTTTATTGATTTTAAGTACAAGTTGTGCAAGATACATAACCATAAAATATTATCCTGGATTTCAAAAATGGTTGAGGAATCCTAACGACTTTTGTTATCCCATGAAACAGCGATTGAAAGAAATCTTTGTCAGTTGATTTAATGTTTTTTGACAAACCCGCATTCATTAATAATATAGAGCATGGCTGTGGCGTTATTCGATAATTAGAAATGAATTACGCTCAAACGGGTGCTAGGACTGTCTTAACTTACTATGAGTTATGAGAAAAGCTCATTGTTGAAGGCCTCGTGGAGACTTCAAGATGAAGAACAACAGTTAAAGCGTTGTTCCATTGCCTTGTTTTACCTTGTTTATTTGTAGAGACTTTGTCTTATGTACATTTACTCGATATCCCTGCATTGCTTATGGTAAAGATTTTAAAAGTAATTCGTTTAATTCTAACGTCGGCCATTAATGAATCAATAATTACTTTTGAGTTACTCTGTTACAGACAGTCTTTTATTAATTGTGTTCTGTACAAATTGGGTATGTAAAATACCATGAAATCTATTGTCATAAAAGCTTAACATCAGAAATACGGATTGAGTGCCATGTGTTTGTCCCTATGTTGTAATCATCCTCTAGCTTAGGACACTGTTGCTTGAATATCTAGGAGAGGTCGCAGCTTTGACCGATCTTATCATATGGTAAGCCTGGATACTGCACTTGGTATGTTCTTAGCAAGCGCCTCAAGCTTTTCGGGATCGGTGATCATCTTGATGAACGTCATTTATTTACAGACTCACCAACGCCCCATAAGCGTTGGATAGATCACCCCTAAGCATTGGACCAATCGCCGTACGCAGAAAGTTTTGAGTGCCTATTGCATTTAATTAACACTGCCCAACATGGATGGGAACCTGCACTGATTACCGCTGACGGGTCTTGATGCAGCACTGGGGTCTATCTATTGCATCTATATCTTTAGTCCATACCATAAATAAGCCCCGCTCCAACCAGTTCTCACATTGAAGGGAGGGTCGTGGAAACTGGTGCATTTTCGGACTTCCGATCAAAGCATCGTTGATTCTCCAGGAAAATTCCTGCATAGACACTTTCCAATTTTGAGGCTCGTGCGATCGACTTGAACAGGAATGAAATGGCTGCAATGATCCCGGCGGATATAATCGCAATTCTTGGCATGCTGTGGGAAGAGGAAGATGAAGCTGGCATTCATCCAGATCGATTGCCGCGGGATCTTGAAGAAATTTTGGCAGAGTGAGAATTATTCTTCGTCATGATGGCGACCCTGCACATTGTATTCTTCGCACTCGCTTTGCTTGCTCAGCATAAGAGTCGTAGAAAACCATGAGATTCCTCTGCGAGCGGTCGAGGTCGCGAGGGTCTGGCACGTCGTTTTAGTGCTCGAAGACCGGCCTTGTGTCAGAGAAGGTCACGGAAATCGTCTTTCGTAAACCCTTGCCCCAGCGCCCGCAAGGGCAGCTGGTATATTGGCTGGTGGCGTGATTTTCCGTAGACGTAGAGTCGATGGTAGTCGATCCAACCGTTGCACAGGAGGAGGTTATTCCTCAGCGTCGTCTTGCCTCGGTCCGATTTCATTGACCAACAATGTCTGGCGGTTGGAGACTGGGACCTGTGCGTATGCGGAGCCAAGAAGTCGCAGTTCATTGCAGCTACCTTATATGTCTTAATAAATAAGCTGATAAATTAAATGTCCGTCGAGATACAATAGCCCAGGCATAATTTTGTGCTTTCTTGAGTCTGTTGTATGTTTTACGGATTTTCCTTACTGGTCTGTCCATGTCATTGATTCGGACTTTTGTTGTCACTTTTATTCACCTGTCCGAGGACCAACCTGAAAAGGCTGCATTTACCCCAAAACGATGCCCATTAATCCAGTGGATCACCACGATCTATGTTTCATACCAAGCATAAGAATACGGTTGCACGCATTGCGATCTGCGATAAAAAGATGTTATCCTCCTTCGATGCCATTCTTATCCCTCTGCACGCGAAAGCTTCGAGCATGGCAGACCCATTAGCGGTAACAAAGCCCAAATTTGACTGGGCTTGGGGACTAAAGTACGGATGATCTACCCGAAGAACTGCATAAGGGAGTCCAACGCAAATTCCAGAAACGTCTTGGGGCAAAAGGGTTGGTAGAACGAGACCTGGGCTGTCGCTATCGTAAATATGAGCGCATTTTCAACCATAATCGAGGCTTCAAGTACCTCTTGAGCAGCATCGACGTCTTCTCCAAGAACAACTGGCTGGTGCCGCTCAAGAATTAGAAAGGTGTCCCTTGCCAGATGCCTTTCGGACTGTCCTCAAAGATCGTTAGCCCGATAATCTATTGACGGATAAATGCATAGAAATTTATAATCGTGAGATGAGGGATATGCTCCTGAAGTTCTACTCCACCAAGAACGAAGAGAAGTGGAGTGTGGTAAATCGCTGGAGTCGTACCATGAAGGAGAATATGTTTTAAGTACTTTGACGGACACTTACCTCCCTGCCTTGAACGATCTCGATCGCTTGTTGAATGCTACCATGCATCAAAGAATCAAGATGACTCCCAACGCTGCCAGCCAGAAAGAGCACGAGGCCAATTTCTGGAATCATTACGATCTCCCACCAATGAGGTGGCAGCAATTCGATGTCGGCGAAAAAGTCCGGGTCAGCAAGAAAAATGGTGCATTCGAGAATGGATATACTCTGTGCTGGACCTAGGAAGTTTTCCCCATCCCCCAAGCCTTTAATACGCATCAAACCACCTATCGCCTCAAGGACTTCAACGGCGGGTTTTAATTCCTGGATAAAGCAATCCGACCTGCAAAAAAACCCAACTGCCACCCATTGCTGATCACTTCCTTACCCAAGCATTTCGTCCCTGTCTTCCGTTGGTAGTTCAGGCCGTACATTGCCATTTTATACAGATATATGGACGTTGAAAACCTCACCTCTACTCCCGTATCTATGAAACCTAGGTCTGATCATCATGAAATCAGACCGAGGCAAGATGACGCTGATGAATAACCACATTCCGTGCGATGGATCGATTGACTAGTATCGACTCTACGTCTTCGGAAAATCGCGCCACCAGCCAATATACCAGGTGCTTTTGCGGGCGCTGGGGCAAGGGTTTACGAAAGACGATTTCCGCGACCTTCTCTGAAACAAGGGTAGCAACTCCCATCCTTGATCGACGTCTTGGATATGGTGAAGCCACTGCCCAAACAAAGAGATATCGAGCCGTTCTTCGAGCACGAAAACGAAGTGCCAGACCCTCGCGACCTCGACCCTTATCAGAAGAATCTCATGGTTTTCTACGACTCTTATACTGAGCAAGCAAACGAGTGCAAAAATGCTACGTGCAGGGTCGCCATAATAACGTGGAATTATTCTACCCCTGCAAAAATTTCTTCAAGATCGCGCGGCAATCGATCTGGAAGAATGCCAACTTCATCTTCCTCTTCGAGCATGATGCCAAGAATCGCGATTATATCCGCCGGGATCATTGCAGCAATCCCACACCTGTTCAATTCGACCGCACGAGGCCCAAAATTGGAAAGTGTCAATGGAATCTAGGCGAATTTCACTAAGTCTAAGATAGAAAATAGATCACTTGCAGTATTTTTTTTTAGAGAATCAACGGTAATTTGATCGGGAGTCCGAGAATGCTCCCAAGTTTCCACGACCTCATCTTCAATGTGAGAACTAGTGGGAGCGGGGGCTTATTTATGGTATGGACCAACGATATAAGTGCAATAGATAGACCAAATGCTGCATCAATCAGTGCAGGTACCCATCCATATCGGGTAGTGTTAATTAATTGCAAGAGGCAGAAATTTTCTGCTTAGGGGCGATTGATCCAATGCTTAGGGGTGATCGATTCAACGCTTATGGGGCGTTGGAGATTCTATAAATAAATGGCGTTCATCAAAATCACCGATCCCAAGCAGCTTGAGACGCTTGCTAAGGACCTACAGGAGACTAAGTGAGGTATCCAGGCTTACGATATGCAGAATTGCCCAGATAAGATCGGTCCAAGCTGCGACCTCTCCTAGATATTCAAGCACTAGTGCCCTAAGCTAAAGTACAGAAAAAACATATGGACAAACGCATGGCACTTAATCTGTATTTCTGATATTAGTATTTTATAGCAATAGATTTCATGGTATTTTACATACACAATTTGTACAGAAGACAATAATAGTAATAAAAAATAAAAGTCATGTAACATTGTAATTCAAAAGTGAATATTTATCATTGCAACGCAGAGCGTTTCAGATATCCCCCAAACGAACACTGTGCGTCCTATTCATAGCACATCTCATTTTCCAGTATTTCTAAGTTTCAATGGCAATGGTTACCATTTTGAAAAATCTGAGGCGTACACATGCCAGACATTCTTAAGGGAGTATGAGTGTCAGATTTCAGAAGCATTCGATATCCTCGTTTTTTTTCCATTTAAAAGGGGTAAAAATGTTTTGCACATGTATTATATTTTCTTGGTCATAGGTCACTTTAAAATGCATCTAAAATTCTATCAACTTCCAATAATATTTTTATATATTTTAAGGCAAAAAAAAGTTATGGAAATTGAAGGAAATCTCAAGAGAGAACGCAGAGCGTTACAGATGTCCCCAAAACGATCGTTGTGCATTCTATTCGTAGCATCTCTCATTTTTCAGTATTTCTAAGTTTCAATGGCAATTTGAAAAAATGTGAGGCTAAAATTATTCGTACACAGGGCAGGCAACCTTCAAGTTAATTTTGATCCGATTGTGAGCACTTTCAATTTCCCGCCTTTTTCCGTCTCCATGGCAACGGCAGCCACTTTGAAATTTCTGAGGCTGAAAATCATTTGTAGACATGCTAGGCAACCTTCCTATAAAATTTCGTCCGACTCTGAGCAATTAATTTTCCCGCCTTTTTCCGTTTTCATGGCAACGGCAGCTATTTTGAAAATTCTTCGGCTGAAAATCATTTGTACATGTGCTAGGCAACCTTCCTGTAAAATTTCATCCTATTCTGATTACAAAAAACAGGATAACAGCAAACACCCACTATGGCCAGGAACTACAATCACACGCCCCAATTTACAAGCAAACTGCACAAGAAAAACAATAATGAAAACAAGAGACAAGCATAAATAACGATAGGAACTCGGGATAGCCGGACTTGGTACCGGCACTAGCAAAAGCCAGTGGCAGGGTTAAACCGGTTTATGGGTACCCAAACCTCCCCTTTCTCTATCCCGTTTCCCTATAGTATCATAAACATGCGAATAAAACCCAATACAGGTAGACTACTAACCCAATGACCACTATCTTAGAACAGAAAAAGCATATGACAAAACGTAATTTTGAAAAAAGGGTCAAAGAGTGCTCGCCGCTAAACTGCCGGCTATCTCAAGGAATCTAGTCTGCTGGTAAAACACTGTCGCACTACGGAAGAAAAATCAAACTCAAAACTCCCCGAAGGTTTTGGTAAAGAGTCTTCATGTATTTCAGTAGACATCGGCAGTATCAGTGTGAGGCCAGTATATATGTAAAGTCTTCAGGTCACTGGAATCCAAATCCAATTTAACGAATTTCTTCAGATCACTGAATTTTCCCCGCCTTTTTTCTGTTTCTATGGCAATGGCAACCATTTTGAAAATTTTGAAAGCTGCGAACACTTTTACATATTGAGGCAATAATTCCTGTGAAGTTGCATGTGGTTTGGCCAAACAGTAGCTGAGATATGGGGTTGACAATATTTGAGCGGAAGAAAGAAAGAAGAAGAAAAAATAATAATACGATACGGAGCAAACACAATATGTCTCCCAAACTTCGTTTTGGGGACATAATTATGGATGGTGGCAGAATTAAACGAATTACTTTTGAAATTTTTACCATAAGCAATGAATGGATATGGGGTAAATGTACATGAGACAAAGTCAAATACATGGTAAAACAAAGCTGTTGAACAACGCTTTAATTATCGTTCTGCTTCTTGAAGTCTCCATGATGCCTTCAATAATGAGCTTTTCTCATACCTCATAGTAAGTTCAAGACGTACCGTAGCACCGAATTGAGCTTAATTCATTGCTTATCATCGAATAGCGCCACAGCCGTGCTCCACAGTATTCATGAAACAACGGCAGTAGAATACCGAAGGAACAAAGGGGTGAAATTCACAAAAATCGAAGTCCAAAGACAGGGCAAAAACGAGAACACAGACAACAATGACGTTAGACACAAAAACATGAATGCGGGGTTGTCAACTACATAGAATTAATTGGCAAAGTGTCCTCGTTGCATGATGGAATAATAGAAATCGTTAGGATTACTCAATCATTTTTGAAATGTAGAGTAATATTTTATGGGGTATCTTACACAACTTGTACTTAAAATCAATAAAGAATATCTAAAGTGGCCCTATACAATTGTATTTCAAAAGTGGACATTGCTTTAATAAGGCTTGGTGGAAGATATTAAAGCACAACTTTTGAGATCTGTACAATGTTTGTAATTAAGATAATTGCAAAAGTGGTTGAGATTACAAAGTGGTTGGAATTACTAAAGTGGTTGATAACAATTTCTCATCAACCACTTTTGAAATCCCCAACCAGTTTTGAAATCCAGGATAAAATATTTATTGAGTATCTTACACTACTTGTTCTTACCATAAATATACATGTAACATATCTAAGGTGGCCCTATACAATTGTATTTCAAAAGAGGTTATGGAAGATTTAAGCGAACGGCCTTCGAAATCTACACCACATTTGTAATCTAGGGAAAGTAGCTGAGATTACAAAAATGGTTCTGATTACAAAAGTGGTTGATTACAATTCCTAATCAACCACTTTTGAAATCCATGGTAATATTTTCATGGGGTATCTCACACAATTTGAACTGAACATCAATATCAGATATCTAAGGTGGCCCTATACAATTGGATTTCAAAAGTGGTTATTACTTTGAAAACCGGTTTTATTGAAACTTGTAATATCTAAATTTTAAAAAATTGTGTTAAAACAAAGTAGTATCTCCCTCATGCATAGCTCTGTCCTTGGCTGAATTTGGCTTTTCTATTTAGATCCTTTTTGGTTATTTCTTCCCTATCAGTTTTTGTATGTTTTTCGGTTAATGGACTTCCAAATGTCTTGGTTTTATCTGCATTGATGAAACATAAGTTGTCGAAATGCGCATGTACAGAAAATAAATTAACAGTAACTTTGATATTTTTTTATTTAATAAGGTTTGGCGGCATAGTCAATCGAACTATTTTTGCAATCCTCATATTTGTTATTAAGGGATTACAAACGAGGTTAGGGTAGGGACTACAAAAGTGGTTGATAGGAATTCTTAGTCAACCACTTTTATAGTCCCTCATTCAACTCAAAAAATTCATAAGAAAATTGATCTTTACTTAAAGTGACAATGGTTCTGGATTTCAAAAATACTTAACCATATATGAAATCATGGAATTACAAAAGTGTTTGATGAAAGATCTTCGTCAACCTCTTTTGAAACCTTACCCACTTGAAATCCCTCTTTCAACTCTAAGAGTTTCATCAAGAAAATGTTGATATTTACTTGAAGTGACAGTGGTTCTCTATTTCAAAAATACTAAATCACATCTGAAATCGTAGGATTAAAAAAGTGGTTAGTGATTTCAAAAGTGGTTGACAAAAATTCTAAGTCAACCACTTTTGTAATCTCAACCATTTTTGTAATCCCTCATTCAACTTAAAGGGTTTCATAAAAAATGTTGATCTTTACTTGAAGTGACAGCAGTTCTGAATTTTAAAAATACTGAAGCATATCTGAAATCGTGGGATTACAAAAGTGGTTGATTAAAAGTTCACCCCTGGTTGAAGACCTTACGGCAACATCAAGATGTAGACAGGAATAAAAGCCCTGTCCTTGATTGACTGGAGTTTTCTATGTATCGTGAGCGTTTTTGTCACATGTACATTCACTTCATATCCTTTATTTTTTTTTCTATAAACCACATTTGAAATCGCAGGATTACAAAAGTTGCTGATAAAAAGTCTTAGTCAACTCAAACATTTTCCTAAACAAATTTGATCTTTACTTAAAATGACAGTGGTTCTGGATTTCAAATGCACTAACATAAGTAGTATGAAAAGGCCGATTCTGCCGCACTCATGCAGAATCCTGCATAAAAATCCCCACCTCGAGGGCAAAATGCAAAACGGACGGCATCCCTATTGAGCATAGGGTAAATACAAGAATGGCATATGTATTCGCTAGTAGACAAGTCGTCCCACAGGAAAGTGGGGATCAGGACACCTTAAAGAGAGGTGTGCCTACGTCCAAGATTGATATTAATAAAGATATGGCATCCGAAAGAAATAAGATGGATCGGTTCCAGGATTTCTTTCTGGAGAATGAAGAAGATTTGGAAGATAGCACCCCGACCCCCAAAAGCAGCATCAGTGCTGCAATGCCCCCAACCTGGTGCAGATGGATGAGCACACCCAGGAGTGTCAAAATTGCGGGGCGGAGCAAGTCTATCACATTGAGCAATCAGGGGAGCAGAAGACCACCTGCGGCTACCCAGTCAGGAGGAAGAAGGGGCAGTTCTGCAAGAGCAAGCCCGGGAAGGATGGTCTCTGCTGGAGACATAATAGGCAACCACGCGAGACGGAAGAAGAGGAGACCATCCCCGTCGAGGGTAAAATGGTGGTTGAAGACCCTCCGTCAAATAGCTAAGGATGAGGGTCTGAGGGGGTCAGCAGGAAAAGTAAGGAGGCCTTGGTGAAGCTCATCGAGGAGAAAACCGCCCGTAAATTTACCCGTAAGGAAGTCTTCAGCAAGAAGCAGCTGAAAGCACTCGCCAAGAATCGCGGCCTCACCAAGTTCCCCCGGCTCAAGAGAGAGGATCTCATTCAGCTGGTCGAAGAAGATATCAGAAATGCCCCAGTCGAGGATGAGATCAAGGTCACCGATTGGCGTCAAGCGCCGAATGGCGTATTTGGCACGGTCGTCATTGAACCCGTAAAGTCGCATGACGTGACCACATATCTCAAAGTAAGTCGGAGCACCATCTCAGATGCTCTCGCCCGAAAGAAGGGATTGAAGGTGCACTTAATTCTCCTAGTGGAGCTAGTGAAGACCAACCCCGCGACCGGAAAAAATACCTACATCACCCCTTACTTCCGATCAGCTCTTGCTACCCTCACCCAGTCATCCGACCTCGATTTGGAGATTGCCTTCATGATGGAGAAGGTCAAAGAGAATATGGCTAAGTACATGCGGGAAGGGAGCAGATGGACTTTCGGGCACGTCGTGAAGCTAGAAATCCACCTCAACCAATTCAAGCCACTCAAGGGGGCTCCTTCATCCCGACCCCATCGGCTCTCGCGAAAAAGAAGGCGATCATCAATGTGAAAAATGAAGATGATCGCTGCTTCCAGTGGGCAATGCTGGCGGCCCTTCACCATGAGGAAGTCGATCAGAAATCCACCAACCGCGTATCTCAGTACAAGAAATGGGAAGATGAGCTAAAATTCGACGGTATCGACTTTCCAGTCTCGCTCAAGGCGATCGATAAGTTCGAGAGGCAGAATCCCACCATCAACGTCAACGTCTATGGCTTTGATGGTGAAAAGAAGGGTGAAGATGGGGAAGAGGATCTTCATATCTACCCCATCAAGATATCTAAGAATACGGGCTCCACCCACGTATATCTCCTCTTCCTGACTCGCGAATGCAAGCAGCATTACTGCTGGATCAAAAGCCTCTCTCGACTTCTGAGCTCCCAAGTGACGGAGCACGGTCATGAGCTTTTCTTCTGCCGCAGATGCCTCTCCCACTTTTCCAGGCAAGATATCTTGGACGAGCATATGGAATATTGTAGCCAGAAGGATGCGGTCAGGATCGAGATGCCGGAAGAAGGGACCGCCATAGCCTTCCACAATCACAAAAAGATGATGAGAGCTCCATTCGTCATCTATGCGGACTTTGAGTGCTTCACGGAGAAGCTCAGTACCTGCCAGCCGGATCCATCAAACTCCTACACGAAGGCCTACCAGCTTCACCGACCATCGGGCTTCTGCTATTACGTGAAGTACGCTCATGGTGATTACAAGGCTCCATTCGTCTACTGCGGGGAGGATGCGGCCAAGAAATTTGTGGAGTGTATGAAGGAGGAAGTGCGAGCCATCGGTAAAATATACAAGGAGAATAAGCCCATGGTGATGACCGACGAGGACAAGGGGAGCTTTGAAGAAAGCACGCACTGCCACATTTGCGGGGATGAATTGGGAGGGGATAAGGTTCGGGACCACGACCATCTTACTGGGAAATATCGCGGCGCAGCACACAACGAGTGCAATCTAGATTTCCAGCTCCCGAAGCACGTCCCCATCTTCTTCCACAACTTGAGCGGGTATGATTCCCACATCTTCGTCAAGGAGCTTGGATTCACTGAGGGTAAGATCGACTGCATCCCCAATACCGATGAGAAATATATCAGCTTTTCCAAGAAGGTGGGAGATCTGGAAATGAGATTCGTCGACTCATGCAGGTTTTTGACGGATAAGCTTGAAAATCTAGCAAAGAATCTGAGCCCCGACCAATTCGCGACCGTGAAGGCGAGATTCGGCGATCACCACGAGCTGATGATTCGAAAGGGGGTATTTCCCTACGATTATATGGATGGACCGGCCAAGCTGGAAGAAACTCAGCTCCCACCCAAAGAAGCCTTCTACAGCACACTTTACGCGGAGGGCATCACCGACGAAGACTAAGCGCACGCTCAGAGGGTCCGGGGATCTTCGAGTGCAAGACCCTCCGCGACTATCACGAACTCTACCTAGAAACCGACGTCTTGCTGCTGGCGGATATCTACGAGAATTTCAGGAACATCTGCCAGACTCACTATGGGCTTAATCCTGCTAACTACTACACATTACCCGGATTGTCCTACGACGCCGCCCTCAAAACCAGTGGGCAAAGAGCTTCTTTCCGATCCAGATATGCTTCTGATGTTTGAGCAGGCGACCATGATCTCTCATCTCCATGCTCAGGCCAACAACCCCTACGGTCGCTCCCAGCCCATCAAGTATCTCACCTACCTCGATGCCAATAATCTTTACGGGTGGGCGATGACACAGCCTCTTCCCACGGGAGATTTCGAGCCAGAGAAGATCGATGAGATCTTGGAATATCCCGACGACCACGAATTTGGCGCCATGGTAGAATGTGACCTCGAATATCCACAGGATCTTCACGACGCCCACAACGACTACCCTCTCGCGCCCGAGACCGTAGAGATCGACAAAGTCCGCAAGCTTGTGCTGCATCTAGGCAAGCGTGAAAAATATACCCTCCACTATCGAAATCTCAAGATATATTTGGAGATGGACATGAAGCTTACGAAATGCCGTCGGATCCTCAGGTTCAGGCAATCCCCATGGCTCAAGCACTACGTGGATCTGAATACCGCTCTTCGCGCCAAGGCTATGACCGACTCCGAGAAGGATTTCTTCAAGCTTATGGTCAACTCAGTCTTTGGCAAGACCATGGAGAATATCTGGAAGCGCGTAGACGTTAGATTGGTCACCACCGAGAAGCAGGCCTTGAAGATCGTGGCCAAGCCCAACTTCGAACGTCGGGTGGTCTTCACCGAGAATCTAGCAGCCGTCCACATGAAGAAGACCAAGCTGAAATTCGATAAACCGATCTACCTAGGAGCCTGCATCTTGGATATTTCGAAGCTTGTCATGTACGATTTCCACTATGGATTCATGAGGAAGATGTACGATGATCGCGCCTGGCTTCTTTTCACCGACACAGACAGCTTAGCCTATGAGATCAAGACCGAAGACTTCTACCAGGATATCACTCCATACGTGCAGAAAAAATTCGATACGTCCAACTACCCGGCCCAGCATTCCTCCGACATCCCCACCGGCGTGAATAAGAAGATCATCGGAAAATTCAAGGACGAATGCGGTGGTAAGGTCATGACCGAATTCGTGGGGCTCCGGGCGAAGCTATACGCCAGCTCCACCAGCCCATTTACCAGCTGCTGCGGCGGGCGCTGGGTAAAGGATTTTCGAAAGACGATATCCGCGAGAGCTACCTCTTGCTGGAGGGAAGGCTCCAGAAGGGTGATGGGTCGGCCATTGCCGATGCCAACCTCATTTCCCTCATCAATAATGCGATGATGTACCTCTTCAAATCCATCAGCGACAAGCTTTCCGGGCAGACGATCGAGCATTTGAACGATCCGGGGGTCG